>JAMQGT020001796.1:0-29455 GCA_024447675.2 Pterophyllum scalare
GAGTTTGTTCCTCGGCGGGTGTGTCGCCGAGTGGAGAAAAACGGTTAGAGACGTGAACAGGTTGGTGGTGTACCCGGGGCTTCTGTTTTGGACTACGCTTCCTCCTCACAGTCACCCAACCAGCCTGCTTTCCCTGCTGCTCGGGATCTGCTGGGGTGGAGCTAACGGCGGCTAAGCTACCATGGTCCGCACCGACTACAGGGGCCTGGCTAGCTATAGGATTTTCCAGGGTGTGGAGCCGAGTCTCCAATTCAGAAAGCCTGGCCTCCAGAGCTACAAACAGACTACATTTATTACAAGTACCATTACTGCTAAAGGAGGCCGAGGAGTAACTAAACATGTGACACTCAGAGCAGGAAAGTGCAGGAGGGACAGGAGAGGAAGCCATGCTGCTAGTGAGTCCGCTAAGAGCTAAGCTACTAGCTGCGCTAAGCTAGCGAATTTCTAAAAAACGAATAAAGTGAATAATGAGAATACTGGTATTTAAGCAAAGAGTGTGCTCTATATAAAGCAGGTGAAGATTACAGTGAAATATGCAATTATCCAGATAAATCGACGTATACAAATTAACCAGCTAACAGACACCAAAACACCACTGTGCTCTGAAACAGGAACAGGAAGTGATACAATACCGCAGTGAGAGCCAACACCAAAGCGGGTTATTTCCAGAATTACGGTACAGGACTTATTCCCACAAGTATTTATTAACAGGTTTATGAATGAAGGTGGGAGAGTTTCGAGGGCTCACCATCGACTCTTTACGCAGGTCGCTGTAGATACGAGCCACCTTGTCCTGGTCCATCTGGTTCAGTTTGGGGTGGATCTGCAGATACAAAAACGCACTCTACCCACAATTTTCTAATTTTAATAGAATCAAGAAACCACAAGCTTTGCTTCAAAGCCGTACATCTACGCTTTAATTCAGCCTTTTCAATGTGCGTGTCTGGACATAAATAACACAGAAAAAGTGATGATGTAAAACACTTCTATCATACTGCAAGGTTTCTGACCGCACACATGAACCCGAGTGAGGGTCTGCACGGCACGCGCTCGTACCCGCTCTTTGGCGTAGATGATGTACTTCCTCAGGAGCTCCTGCGGAATCGGTGGCACGTCGGACGAGTTGGGCAGAACCACCTCCTCTAAAGCCACGCCCCCTTCCTTGCTGCTAGGGTGGTGCTTGATGTGGGAACCAACCACGAAGCGAGCCAGCATCTCATCCTGGTCGTAAACGGAAAACGGGAGAAGAGCGCAGAGTGAAATTAACTCATGTCACGGACCCAGAAAACTGCTCATCGGATATTTTTGCAAGAATGCGTGTTGGAAAATGTGTGAGAGGATGGTTTGACCAGTTTCCCCACCACTTATTTGACTGTGCCTTTGTGGTGATGTAAGGTTTCTGCCAACACACCAGTGACTATGAAATGTTATGCCAGAAAAACAGAACAACTAGGACCGGACTCCATAAATAAACAATTTCAGCATTTGTCTAAGACGCTACAGCAGGTAAGACAGGTGATTATCCCAGTTTAGCACAACATCAACGCGCGTACCTGGACAGGGTCGACGGTGTCTCGAACAACACACAACACGTCGAAACGTGACACAATGGGCTCCGTCAGGTCCACGTTCTCAGCAAAAGTCAGGGAGGGATCGTATCTGCCACCTGCCAGGTAACGGGAAACGTGACGGTACTTGTTAAAAGGGTTTTTCTGGACCGATTGCAAAAGATCTGTTCTCAGAGTTCACCGACTTCTACGCTACATGCACGTATCTCTTTGCTTTATGCGTCTTTCTAGGAAGAAGCTCCAACTGTAACAAACCTCCAAAACAGCTTCATCAGCAGACCACAAGCTGGCAGTACAGCTGCCAGCTACACTATTGTACATTTAATGCCCAACGTCCAGATCTAATAAGTATGACTGTTACACACCTATGGGGTTAGCGGCAGCGATGACTGTACACCTGGCTTGCAGCGAGGTGACAATGCCGGCTTTGGAGATGGAGATGCTCTGCTGCTCCATGGCTTCGTGGATACTCGTCCTGTCTGCATCGTTCATCTGGAGGACAGGTTCAGGTTTACACACATTCTGAAGACGACCGAAGAAGGAGCCCGACATCTGGGTCGCTGAATTCAGCTCACCTTATCGAACTCATCGATCAGACAGACTCCGCGGTCAGCCAGCACCAGCGCTCCAGCCTCCAGCGTCCACTCGCGGCTCACTGGGTGTCTCTGAACGTAAGCGGTCAAACCGACGGCGGAGGCGCCCTGACCTGTGGTGAACACGGCACGGCTCGCCACCTTCTCCACGTACCTGAAGATGGAAACACATCAGCAGATCTATTGAAATACTATAAATTTTTTTGATAGATTCCCTTTTAAAACATTCTGCCTTTACTTGATAGCTGAGCAGAAAGTTTGTATAAATAGTGCGCACTCTAGTCAACCTTTGTGTTGTCTGCAAGTCTTCTGTATTAGTATACCGTATCTACCCTGAAAGGCCATAAAACCCTATCTTTATTTTCACATCCATTCATTTATTTTGTCTACCAAAACCCTGGAACACATGTTTTCATGCAGGTATTGATCCATACTTGAGGAACTGGGACTTGGCGGTTCCCGGGTCTCCACACAGGAGCACGTTGATGTCCCCACGCACCTTATGCTTCCCACCTGGAAAAGAAGGAGGGGTTAAAGCAAAGAGTGAGAGGGTGGACAAACCGATGCACCGTTAGTCTTTCAGGTTCAGAGGTGAGGGGGTTTTACCTGGATTTTTGGGCTCGCCTCCGAACAGCGACAGGGCCAGAGCCCTCTTAATGTCCTCGTGACCGTAGATCGACGGCGCGATGCTGGCAAAGATCTGCAGACGGCCGAGAAAAGGAATTAGAAAACATCTGCGCTACAGTGGTTAGACCGGTGAGGATCTGATCTGTAGCTCACTCTACCAGAAGCTTTAGCAAATTAGCAGTCAGCTGATCATGCTTTAATTGTAATAGTCCAGTTATCCTGTGAGACGGTCTCCACAATAAAGGCATTTCTTTCAGATCCTTTGCGGTCGCTACAGCAGCTCCTCTGCTTCCATCTCCTTCTGTCCCACCCTCCCTCTGCATGTCCTCCGTCACTACGTCCTCCTAACCCGCACCGTCCTCCTCTGTCTTTGGCCAACAGCAGCACAGTTTCCACCAGCACCTTCTCGCATTTGCTCACCCTCTCTCCGATGCGTTCGTCCTTCGACAAGCCGACGATGGCTTTGACGTCTTCGTCGGTCAGCTCGGCCACGGCGACGCCCTCGTCTCTACGGGTGATGTGGTTAGCCAGAATCACTGTGGCAAACACCGGGAAGCCATTCGCCATGTTCAGGGAGCCGTCGTAGTTGTTGTGGTAGATCCCCGTCAGCTCCTGATAGGAAAACACATCAGAAACAGCTGATTAAACTACTCTTCGCACCACCACTCTGAAATGAAATATTTTAAATGCCTTTAATAAGTGAGAAAAAAAAATGCATATTTATAAAATTTTATTCTAGAACATTCAACTGAATTAGTGCTACAACACAGCACGAACCTTTACGCTCCATCAACATGGCTACACTGTTACTTCCACCCTTTAACGTCTCTCTTTGTCCATCTTGCACTAAAATATTTCCACAAATTAAAAACTGAGAAAATCCTTCTTTGAATAATTTCGTTCTCCTTTGAGACAAAGAGGAATAATTCGTATCTTTAAACTGACTCACAATCTCATCTCCAGGTTTGCAGCTGTCCACGAGGTCGGCCAGGAGGATGGCGTCTTTGGAGCGAGGGAGGCGACCGGCAGCCACCTTACCGGGACTTTCCTGGATGGTGATCCTCTGGTAGTTCTGGTACACCGTCTGCAGGAAGGACACGATGACTGGTTACATTAACTCAGTGCGCTTGAATGCTTTAAAGCAGCCAGGTCACACTCAGGGAAACACATCGACAAGCTGCCCATCCTGCCCAGTGGAATCAATGATGTAATTTCACTGAATAAGTTTCCTCATCCGTGAAACCGCAACAGACTTTTGGTGTCACTTCAAATTTTATTAAACATCCACATTGTGACCTTATTCTAACTGCAGCAGCAACACGCTTAAGATGAAGTGAAGGTTTCCCTACACAAGTGTGTGGATTAACAATCAGTGAGGAAGACACGCTTATTCAGACTGTGTGACGAGTCTTCTTAAATCCTGAGACTCGGCACTGAAATTCACCCTGCAGACAAACTACAACCTTCACTTTATTTTTAACTGCAGTTTTTTTATTTGCACTTCTGGTAGATGCTTAACTGCATTTCATTGCCCTGTACTCACAGTGAGCAATGACAAAGTCTAATCCATCCATCCAGAGTTTATCAGCTCCCCCCTCACCTCCTCCATGTTGATCTCGAAGGGTCCCTGGGACTGACACTCCGGACAGGAGCCTGGCTTCACCTCCTGGTTCTGGGACTGGAAGAAGGGCCCGAGCACGAAGTTACACTTGTTACAGTTGTACTTGACCATGCCGAGCTGAGGGAGGACGCCGGTGCAGCTGCTCACCACGCCGCTGGTCCGGATCAGCTGATTCAGGTGGAGCTGCCTAATGAGCACAGCAGAAGAGCAGTTGGTAAAGAGCAGGAAGCGTCGGTGAAGCAGCTTCTTCATATTTAGGCAACACTTATTGTTCTTGGTCCCTTTTTTTGTTTTTAACACACTGCTATATCCAAGCTGGATACTACAGGACGTGTCTGCAACTCCAGTAGAAGTGTCATTAATACTGTGAATGATCCCCGTCAGGACTAACACACCTCTGGGGGTAAAAACGCAACTGTTACCTGAGTGATCGGATCTCCTCGACGAGCGGCAGGTTGCAGATGCGGACGTGGATCTCGTGGGCGATGCGGTCATATTTCGGGTACATGGCGAGCACAACTTCTTTAGCCGCTTCATCAAAAATCTGAAAAGCACAGTCAGACATGCGCCGTCAGTCAAAAAAATTTTTTTTTTTAAATACATGTTTTAATGCCACTGGAACTGAAGGAGAGTCACAGCTCTGACATACAAACATCTAATTTCCTCTATTTTATACCCACTAGGTTTTTTATAACACGTGGGAAAGGGTACGGCAAAAGGAGCAAAGTTCAAATGACAAGTCGGCTCACCTTCAGCATCTCAGCTGGAGCCTCTGGCAGGAAGTAAGCCAAAACGTGTTCCCTGGCTGCGAGGTCCTCATAGTTTACCACCAGGCTCTCCTTATTCTCTGGAAGGTTAGGTTCAGATTCATATTCGGGTTTAACACCACAAATCAGTCACGTGTTCACAGCAAACTGGTGCAGCTGCACATTTAAGTTTTAGGAAAGATGCGCCACCTTTGCACATGTCGCTGATCTTCTCCTTGAAGACGTTGTGGCCGTTTTCATCCACGTGTGTCCGCAGGAAGTTCTTGAAGCGGTTGTAGATTTCCAGCCGCGGCGCCGCCATGGATACCCACTCCCTTACCGTATGGCCCTGCACGCCGGGAAAACGTTACAAAGACGGCCCAAAACCGCCAAACCTGAAAAGCTTCTGTAAGCCTCTTCAGTTTCACCACCAACCTTCATGTCCTCCAGGTTCTCAATGCTTTCAATCATCTCCTCTTCCTCTCCATCACCTTCTGCTGCCCGCTCAGCCAATCGCCTTCGCCGAGCAGCCGGGCGCTCATCATCCTCGTCTTCGCTGTCTGGATGCCAGCAAATGATTAAAGTTATTCACAGTCCACTTAAAAAAAAAAAAAAAAACTTAAGTAAAACCTCTTTCGTCCCCACATTCAAGCCTCACCATAGAGCAATCCTGGCCTCACGCGCCCCCTGACTCCTTGCTGCCTGTCCCTCCTCCTCATGGCCTCCTCAGCGGCTGCTCGGGCTCCCGGCGACAGCTCTGACAGCTCCTCTTCATCGAGGTCTAAACCCTCCGCCTCGTACTGATCCAGCTCCGGGATGGCACGGTAATCCCTGAACACAGAGGATAGTTATGAAGCCCTAAAACACAAAGTGCAGAGCTTTGTGACCATTTTTAAACCCATGCTCACCTCTCCATCCCATCCCCAATCAGCTCCTCTCCATCTTCTTCCTCTTCTCCAGGCAGGGGTCCCTCTCCCAGCAGCCCCTCCGACTCATCTTCGAAGGGTGGCAAGTCTCGCCCGGGACTGGAGGTCAGGTCTCCCCTCCTGGAGGCTCGGCTGGGGCTGGTGGCCATGTGGAACGACTCTGAGGAATCCTGCTGGCAACAAGCATCCAAAACAAATCTTTTTACCACTAAAAATCACCTAATATTATCTACAGCTTCCACTGCTCACATACATCGTGTAGTTTTAGTGTAAATTTTCAAAATAAGCTTTGTTATCTCTACATTACATCTCTTTTTTTTTGGTAGCCAAATCTCCCTCCTGTTTGTTTGAATTAATAACTTTCAAAATCCATATAATTCAAAGAGTAACTGTGATCATTTTGCACCTAAAGTTTGTGAGTTGATAGATGATCTTTGTACATCCCAACCATGTGCCCTATTATACATAAACTTTATATTTTTTGCCTTCAGCAGATAACGGCAGCGACAGAGACCAGACAGCCAGGGATGTAATAAGGGGCAGAACGGCAATCAGCGCCTTTGGCATTGCTGTCACAGGATTCCTGTCTTTGAGTAGTTTTGAGACAAATAAGCTTTGTTTAGCCAACACAGGAAGCAAAATGTAGGTTTATAGTATTTACATGGATTTAGAGGACTATTATTGCTAATGCACAGCACGCTTTAATGTTCTTTTCATGCTTTTAGTACAATGAAACCAATTACTTAAAACATGCCAGGTGGTGTCGATTTAGCGACTTAATAAAGTTTAATTATCCCTTGGCTGTTCCCTGGAATGGTTTAGAGCTGCAAAAACAAGCTAACTGACCACATGGCAGGTCTGCTTCTTATGACGAAAAGACTAAAAAAAAAAACAAGCATAGCGTTTCGGTTCCGTAAAATCAAGATGAAAAGCTACTTTTAACAAAAAAATATGCAGTATTAAACTGTAAAATTATGTTTTTACTCCGCCCTACGACAAAGATGAAGCTCTACATCAACTCTAGCTCACCCTCTTTGCCGTCGATGTGACTTCGCCCTACGAACAAAGGTAATTTTCCTAGAAAAACCCAAGCTTCACAAATAAAACCTGCTTCGTATAACTTATTCCTCCCTCTGCCTACAGGCTGAACCCCATCAGCAGAGCGATGCGTCTGCTTTTAATGATTTTACTCACCGCCATCACTGCGCTTCTGTCTCTGCTGCTTCAAAACTCACTTGCTCTTCTTCCTGCCGGGAGTCGCTTTTCGCGCGAAAGGACCACGTGACGTCTAAAGCCCGCGAAAACTCATGAATATTCAAAACAGGCAGCTGACGTTTTGCCTTCTCATTGGTGTATTTGCCTCAAAGAGGCGGGGTCTTAAAGCACAGGGCGTTCAATTGATACACAAAGTCAGCGAGGACCACTCGGCCGCCGTTAATGAGAACAACTGGGTGCGTGCCGCAGAATAAAACAAACGTCCCTTTTGTCTGAGCATGGTGCAGGGGCGGAGTTCATGACGTCGTATGTTTTTCCCGGTAAAATCTGGGCCGCGTTCGAATCCGTTTCATTGCCTCCTCATATCTCCACTACGCTGACAGGAAACGGGTTTCACGAGCTTCTGACCCCCCGTTGAGTGTGTTTGCCACTCCACGAGCTGGAGCCTATCCCAGCTGACAGGATACAGGGCCGACACACAACCATTCAACTTTAGAATCTCCAAATAACATAACCCCAGTGACTGCATGTGACTGTGTGAGGAAACCGGCCAAGGTGGAATCAAACCTGGGACCTTATTGCTGTGAGGCAGCAGTGCTATGAATGAATTAAGTGTAATATAGGATGGAATACTGATACACTATGTTCCAATCTCATTGTATGCTCATGCCTACAATAACAATAAAGCTTATCTTATCTTATCTTATCTTATCTTATCTTATCTTATCTTATCCTGCCAAAAGAATTCCCTCACCCATCCAAATCACTGAATTTGGGTGTTCCAATCACTTGGCTACAGGTTACAGGTGGCCATGGCTAAAGGTGTATTAATCAAGCACATAGGCATGCAGACTGCTTCTACAAACATCTGTGAAAGAATGGGTTGATCTCAGGAGCTCAGTGAATTCCAGCGTGGTTGTAAAAATTTCTTTACTACGAAATATTCCACAGTCAACTGTTAGTGGGATTATAACAAAGTGAAAGTGACTGGGAATGACATAAACTCAGTCACGTGAGATCGTAAAAGTGGGATAAGCGGAGGCTGAGGGTCATAGTGCACAGAGGTCACCAACTTACTGCAGAGTCGATCACTACAGACCTCCAAACTTCATGTGGCCTTCAGATCAGCTCTAGAACAGTGCACAGAGAGCTTCATGGAATGGGTTTCCATGGCTGAGCAGCTGCATCCAAGCCTTACATCACCAAGTGCAATGCAAAGTGCCGAATGCAGTGGTGTAAAGCACGCCGCCACTGGACTTTAGAGCAGCGGAGACATGTTCTCTGGAGTGATGAATCACGCTGGCAATTGGATGGACGAGTCTGGGTTTGGTGGTTGCCAGGAGAACGGTACCTCTCTGACTGCATTATGCCAAGTGTAAAGTTTTGGTTGAGGAGGGGGGGATTATGGTGTGGGGTGTTTGTCAGGAGCTGGGCTCGGCCCAGTGAAAGGAACTCTTAACACTTCAGCATACCAAGACATTTGGCACAATTTGATGCTCCCAACTCTGTGGGAACAGTTTGGGGATGGCCCCTTCCTGTTCCAACATGACTGCACACCAGTGCACAAAGCAGCTCCATAAAGACATCATATTAAACCCTATGAATTAAGAATGGGATGTCTTAATATTAAGAATTGCTCAGTCTTCTTCAAAGCTGCGGACATTATACATTTAAATGGGAAAGTGTATAGCTGCAGAGGCAGACCTTTATTCAAAATTCAAAAAAGCAGTGACGAGAGAAAACAGTCATTAGCAGTCAGAGGGATGACCAGAACATTCCTGCCATTAAACTGTTCTACACTCGTGGGGGCACAGTCACACCGCATTAGTCACCACTAGGCCTCATCCGGACCTGCAAACCTAAGGTGTTTTGCTCATGCTTTGGTCTAAACTTTTCTAAGCTGCAGTGAAACTGCAGAAAAGGAGGAGGAGGAGGAGGAATTTCTGCCATTCCTACTGGCTGAGAAGTTTTACAGGCTGACTCTGATTGGCTGGCGGGGTGTGAGCAGGGAATCCCTCAGTGCTCTCTCCGTCTTTGTCTCAGATTAAAAACACAAACGGTTCAAGTCAGGCCTCACTGATCCAGTTGGTCCTAAAGGTGTGCTGGTAAGAGGCACCGGGAACAATGCAGCGATTGTTTTAAAGAGCCAACACTGCAACGTGCCTGCAACATTTAACACAGCAGGGTGAATTCCCTGCTCGGCAGGCTGTGAAACTCTGAGGTAAACAGCTTTGTTAAAAATAAGTTCCCTTTCAGTGGCATGTTGGAGCAAAATCAGGAGGTGAAGAAACCTGCTCAGTTCATGTTGCAGAGGGTGGAGAAGCAGAGCTGGCAACCGCAGGAGACAGGAGGGAAGAGTGTGTGTGTGGGGGGGGAAGACACTGAAGAGCAAAGTAAAAGCAGGAGTTTACAGCTGAAGGGGAGAAAGGTGAGTTTTAATGTTGCTGAGTATGGAAAAAGGAGAAGAATGAAAGCAGAAGACAAGGAAGGGGGTTGATGAAAGTGTGGACGGTTAAATTGCAGTGAGCTGAGGAGAGCCGGTGGAGCAGGCGGCAGCGGGAGCGACTGTGGGCGGAGAGAGAGGAAGTGTGGTCGACAGGAGAGGAATTTAAAGTCCCATTGTTCTGGAAGAGCGGCAGCAGACGGAGCAGAAGAGCCGAGGAGACAGCCCGCCGACACACGCTGGACAACATGGATGTGAGCTCAGCCGTGGAGAAGGTAGAAACATCTGCACAGATTCTTGTTCACAGATACTTTCACATGTGGAAGTCAGGGGGTCAGACTCAGGGTCACTTAGACTATGTGATGTCTGGAGGAGCTCTTGTCTAGAATAAAGACTCTGTGATGCGTTTAAGTGAACTTTACTGACATTTAGAGGTTTCAAATGTCTCAGTAAGCTCTGAGATGATGAATTTCTGTCTGAGAGGGGCTTTATTTTATTTATCCACAACAAATCAAGCATGATCACAGTGGTCTGATGTTCATTTAAAGGGGGTTTGTTCTGCTTTTCCTTATTTTTTAATTTATTTGCTGTTACACAGTTTCAAATAATGAGGTGAGTGTTTGCATGACAGACTGCTCTAAACACCCAGTATCAGACAGTTTCCTTCTGAACTTAAATCTGTATGATGTCAAGAAGAAAGGCATCCCTAATATGGTCATCTCAGGTATGCCTGAGGAGCAACCAATCAGAAGACAGTTGGTTTGCAAGGGTGGGGGCAGTCAGTGAGCTGAGAGACTGCACCAAGGCTCAGTATAAGATACATAAGGATTATTTTGTGTTGTTAATCATGCAAAGCAACTGTAGTAAAAGTCAAAAATAGAAATAATGAACTGGAAAGCGACACTAGAAGAGCTACAACAACCCGCACAGCTGTGTCCACACTGCCCTCTAATTTCACCTTCGCACTCGAGCGCATTGTGAAGTTTCGTAAGATGCGGGACTCAGTGAAGGCACCTGCTCACTTTAAATGAATAATGGGCTGCACACTAAAGCCAGTTGGGCAAATCTCTGCAGTCTGTTTCTAACAGCTGGCGGTTTCTATTTCAGTCAGCGAAGGTAATCCATGACCACGAGGTTCTGATCCCCCTGCTGGGTCTCTGCTGGCAGCACTGTCTTTCCCAAAGATCCCTCCTGTAATTCAACCTCTGGCTGTCCGTGCAGAGATCACATCAGCCCGAGGCTGATAACCTGACAGATCAGTGTCACCTGTTGGGGGGGTGTGAGAGCTGTCTTTATACCCCTGAGCTGGAAAAACTGCCATCACCAGGATGGAAATAACCCCGGGCATGAACCCGTTCCCGTAGCACCCCTTGCTGTGCTTTTGTGACATGTTAAACAATTTAATTGGCCAAAACTAGGCTTTCTATTATAACTAAAGAGGAGACAAAGAAAAAGAAAAGATGTCTTTGTTGCACCAATAGTCTAAAAATAAAAATACGGAATCTACAATCTCATAAGGCTGAAAGCAGGAAATGTTTCCAAATAATGGACCTCAGAAAAATTTTATATTTCACTTTACAAATCCAAAAAATACAAAGCAGTTGGCAACAATGTGAGAGGATGGATGGATAAATATGAGATCTCCACCCTCCTGCCTGCATCTTACTCCTCCTTTATCCCATGTTTACACTTTGAATAGTAACTAGTGACTGTGAAACAGCTGGAAACAGCAGCTCATTTGTGGCATTTTGTCTGATTTTGTCTTAAACGGAGAGCAACAGGAAATGCAGAGGATGCCATGTGCCAAAGCCCTTGGCTCTGATTCAGCATGCTGCCCCTCTGTGACCTCCAGCCTCTTATCTGACAGCATTTCCTGTAGTTTCCACTCCACATAGCCGACATGTTTGAAATTACTCCGCGAAGCTCGGCCAATTCTCTCCACCTACAGCATACTCACCTTATCTGACTCCTAAATATAGAGCGGCCACTCGTTTTCCTCAGCAAAGGGAAGTTTTGTCCTCAGCTCATAACACTGTTCAGTATTTTTTTACCTTCAGAAATAGAGGTAAAAGAGTAGCGTCCTGAGTTAGAGCAGCTGAATGCATAGGATATTATACAGCAAATATTAGTTAATAAGCTGGTGATTTAAGGGCACAAAGGGTTCCCCAGACACTCAGGAACCAGCCGGTACCCCGGAGCTGATCAGTTAGTCGATCAATTAGATTGGTCGCGGCAGATGTCTGCCCCTCCCTGAGCCTGGTTCTGCTGGAGGTTTCTTCCTGTTTAAAGGGAGTTTTTCCTTCCCACCGTCGCCAAGTGCTTGCTCATAGGGGGTTGTTTTGACTGTTGGGTTTCCTCTGTGTTATTGTAGGGTCTTTACCCACAATACAAAGCGCCTTGAGGCGACTGTTTGTTGTGATTTGGTGCTATATAAATAAAATTGAATTGAACTGGAAACTAACCAGCACAGTTAACTGATGCACTGTAAACTCAGCTCCTTCTGGTTACACACTGCCCGGTTGGCCTTATGGGGAATTTTTCAGCAGTGATCGGCAGGGTCGCCTCATAGCACGACGAGGCCTTTGCGGTCTCCTCGAGCCGGCGCGGGTTTTGTCTGGGTGCTCCATCTTCCTCCTGTGATCAGCTGATGTTATATTGGCAGCAGGTGTAAATGTCTCTACCTGTGCATGCAAGTCAGCCGCAACAGCAAACCAACTCACTGCAATCGCTGCACTGAAGGCTGTGACTGTCTGTGCTCGTGTGTTGTGTTAAGCCAAATCGGTCGGTTTGTCTTGTTTAAACAGACATCAGATGCGGGCCTGATTGTTGAAGTGTGTCCTGGTTCCCGGTGTTTTTGGTCCCAGAGTTTTGAGTTTCTTCGCAGTGTTTGGATTCGTTTCTTATCGAGTGCTTCCTGCTTGGTTTCACTGATGTTCTTGATTGTTTGATTAGTTGAGTTTGGGATTTCCTGTTTAAATTTATTTTATTATTCCGAGCACAGTGTGAATCTTGGTTCCTGTGATGCTGGAGCTCATTTAGTGCTGTTCTTATGTTGACCTTTATTATCAAGTTCCTTGCTGTTTTTACACGGAACCTGAGACGTTAGACTTCAAGACTAATTGTCAGATAGGCTCTCTGAGGGCAGTTAACCTTCTTGAAACTCTGTATTTGAACCCAAAATATCATCTTTTTCATGGACTTCACAAAACGGCGAATGAAAACTGAAAAATATATAATTATAATGAAAAAATGAAAGTTTTGTGTCAGAAAACCACGAGGACAAACTGCTACCCGCTAGCTTCGATCACTGTGATTAAACAGTGCGTGAATATTTTGCAGTTTGCAGGAAAATAAAAATGTATTTTAGTCAGCTGTGAGTGACGCAGCGATAACACAATAACACACGTCACTCATCACACACTGCACAGTGAGGCCAGAGAAACACTTTTTCGAATGTAAGCGTGTGTGAAGGCAGCGTTTTCAGTCTCGTGGTGCCTACAGTGTGGTAAAAGTTTGTGTTTCAGTTTCTGTGAAACAGTGAAAGACTTTTTTTTTAAAAAATAACTCACATTTATGCATAGAGTCCATATTTACTGTGTCGATCTCCTTCTCCTTCTCCACAACTTCTGCAGTTCTCAGAGAACTGGATATCATCACTGATCACGGTTTGTGAGCTTCTGCTTGTCCGACTGCTTCTTAAGGACCGACCGTGCTGTAAAAGAAATCCTCAAAGACAAATTTCTTCCAAAGATCCTGGAGCACGATGAAGCAGCACTCACCGCAGAAGTGGCGCAGAGATTGTTGAATCAACATTTTGGGATCTGTGGCCAGGAAACGCCCCAAATCTTAATCTGACTGAGAATCTACAGTCAATCCTGACAGCGCAGGTGGACAAGCAGAAGCCTCCAAACTGGCATCATCTTCAAGCGCCAATCAGGACCACAGAAGTCAGAGAGAAGAAGGGTCAGCATTGTAAATACTGACTCGCTGCATGAGTCGACCTGCTTGATGAAACTTTTGAGTAACGTCTGCTCTCACTGCGACTCGTTAGTTAATGATGGTTAAAGCAAAAACAAACACCTGACGAATTTCTACAGGAAGAATGAAACGCACCTTTAAACCTGCGTTAGGTTCAGCCTGACCTCAGGAGGGCGTCTCGCTCTGACCTCCCGGTGATTGACGTTCGCTCGTTAATACAATAAACGCACGCTGGTGTACCCGGTGTACTCCGAGGGGATTTCAGGAAATCCCTTTCTTTTTCAGCTGCTTCTATTTCAGCTGTGACCTTTTCAACAGGCTCTGATCACCGTCACACACACTCAAACACACATCCCGTCTCTAAACACAATGAGCCGTCATCCCGGCGGCGTCTCTTCCAGTAGCATCAGATGAATCACCCTGCCTTCAGTAACATGTTTGCTTTTTTTGCTTAGAGTTAGTTGACTGTTTTAATGCTGACACTCATCTGTGGTTGTTGTTTTTGGGGCTAAATTTGATTTTTGTTTAAAAGACTTGAATTCAGCTTAATTTGAAGCATTCCTCAGACCCCACTGAGCAGTTTTTGATGCCCGGATCCTCACTAATGCTTTTTGAATGGGACTAAATCCCTGCTGCAAGCTAAAAAAAAACATGTTGGAAAACCCAAAATCAGCAGAGGCTCCAGTTTTGTATTAATGTGTGTCTCTGTGCATGTATGTTACATGCATGTATGAGTGAATGCCTCTTTGGAGGGCGCATCGCTAATACCTGCTGACAGGCGGATAGGTGGATAGTCCGCCCGCCTGTCAGACAAATGGCAGCAGGTTGTCTCAGCAGCACAGTCATCAGGTTTCCTGCCAAAGCCTTTAAAAACAGTCTGTCATCTCTGACATGTTGCTCTTTGTTTAGTTGTCAGTAGTGACATAAAAGATAGCCCTTTGCTGTCACAACTAAATGCCAGAACTAAACAAGCCAGAAAGCCCCGCTGCTGTAACTGGACCACGGCTGTATGCTGCCCAACCAAAGGTCACCCCACATACTCGGAGGTTGGTCTGACTGCGGCCAAATTTGCCGGTTCTCAGCCTAAACGGGCCCAAATCCATTCACCCTGCCGGGCTTATTTTGGCTGGCATGTGAGCCTTTCACCCACATTTCGTTATATTCCTCTGTGAACTGAGTTAATGAGCTGACTCGTGTTACAGGTGGTTGTTTTAAGTCATGACAGACACACAAACTCTGTTCTCCCTGAAAGCTCCAGAGAACTAAGCAAGTGGAATCACAGTTACAAAACAAAAAAGTAAATAAATAAAAATAAAACCTTAATAAGTGGGAAAAAATCTTTTTTTTTATTGTGACTAATGGATCTCATACTAACAGTGTAAACAGGATGAAGTGCAGAATAGAGGAGAATCTGCTGTGTTTGTCAGGACAGTGACGATGATGTCACCGGGTGTAGGATGAGATCATCCATCCTGTCTGTACATGTGTGTGTGTGTAGAGAGAGAGAGTGTGCGGTGTTCACTCCCTTGTATTCCTCCCACACCCACTAAGAAATGTTAGAAAAAACAACTCTTCTGTGTCATCCAACACTTCCTCACACATCATCATCGTCATCATCACACTCCGGCTGTCTGGAAACAACGTCTCCTTCCTCGTATCTGTTATCTGTGTGACACAAATGTCTCATGTCTTTGACTTTCCCACATATGCATGCTTTTTGTTTGCATTTCTCTCTTACTTTGGTCAGGATCCACATGTATCTCAGAGTCCTCGTTAGCAGAGGCGAGGGGCTAAAAGTGGCAGAAAAAAGCTAGTTAATGTTTTCATGCCTTTATTGGAAATATACAGTATTTTTGAGGTATGGATTAAGCAGAATCACACTGTAGTACTGAAGAAAATTACCATCACTAAATTATTATGTGTGTATTTGGAAAACTGCAAAGCAGGGCTAGTTGAGCTAACTGCTAACGTGCTAGCCTTCCTTGAAACAAGTCTTGAAACACCTCATTAACTCTCAGTGGGTATTTTTGTCTTCGGTCCATAAAGAGTTCATCAGGAGGAAAACATAGACCATATAAACATGTTAGCTTTGCCAGCTCATTACGCTCTGAGCTAATGAGCCATAACACGAATATTTTCCACTATTTTACATTTATTTATGCAGTTTATTTGTTTAGTAATATTTATTTTTAAGGGACAAGGGCAGAAAGACTTGCTGTAATTCAAACAAGTAAGATGAACAAATTTATTAGTTCAGGCACACCAACAGCAGCTACCAGCAAATATTTCAGTGCTGAGTCACCATCAACTGGCAGTTTTTTATTGACGTCTGTTCATGGTTGAAAGATAGTGAAAGTTGAACCGATGTTACCCTGACTTCACCTGGACGTCACTGTTAGGCTCTAGTAGGGGTAAGCGTGTCCATCCATCCCTCCATCCACTTTCTTCCACTTCTCCTCAACACCAACCCCAATAAAAATCTGTGGATTATGGTTAAAAGCTGGGTCTGTGCAGGAAACCAACCAATTTAAATGAATTCCACCAATTCTGTTAAGAAGAGTGGTTAAATGTTCAGCCAGAATTATGCCACAAGCTTGTTGACGGCTACCAAAAGCATCTAGTCAAGGTGCAACTTTCTAAGGGACATTTGACCAAATATTAGTGTGAGTGTATGTATACCTTTGACCCTGTCTGGATTAGAGAAAATCCAAATTAAATTCAAACTTGTGCACCCAATTCTTATCTTTTTTAAATTCATTACAGATCTGTGCTGTATAATCATTCCACCCTGGAAAGAGAGCAGTCCAAAGAAATCATACTCGTGATGTTTGTATGTGAACTTTTATAAACCACAGCTGTACCTCACAAGATCAGCCTGAGATGCTTTGAATATAGTATATAACAGAAGTTCAGCTATAATTGCGCACCAGTTTATATATTATGTCTTGTGCTCTCTCTTTAGATGTCTATAAAGCAGACTACAGGAGGTGCAGGAGGAGGAGGACGTGCAGCGATGTGTCTCATTTGTAAGGAGAGCTGCTCTGGTTTTCAGCCACATTCTTGGAGGTACAGTTCTCTCTTTTTTAAGAACATTTTTTCTGTACAGGAAATGTAAAATCTCAGTGGTCTCCACTCCTCCCCCATTGCTCACAATTTCTCTTAAAGAAAAATATTAAGTGAGTTTGTTTTTGACTGAAGATCAGATGGGCGTAGACTGTCAAACCACACTCCCAAGACATAAAAACAACAACCCAGTCTGACAGGACAGAATTAAATCTTCTCTCATCCTTTGCAGAAAAGCCTGCGCGGCCTGTGGCTGCAGCACAGTCGACCACGCTCCTGGAAATGACCTCGAAGACGACCAGCGGATGGGACGCCTGCTCACAGACTCGCCCTTCTCCCATTTGGCCGCGAAGATTAAAGGAGGTGGCGGCCTTCGCATGTACAAGAGAAACCGTATGATCGTGACCAATCCGGTGGTGTCACGCAAAGACCCAACTTTCAACACCACCACATACGACTGGGCGCCAGCCGGCCTCAACCAGAAACTGGTAGGAATCACTGTGCAATGCAGAAGGCTGCTGCTGGCTTTCTCTAATCTTTCTTCTCCTTCTTCTTCTTCTTCTGTGGTCTTTTCTGTAAACTGAAGTGCGACGGACAGAGTGAACAGAGTGAAGAGGTCCCGTTCAGTAACTTTAATTAGGCAAGCCCTAGAAGACAGCTACCTGTCGAGCAAAGGCCCTAATCTTCCCAGTATCTAAAAAAATACCCCATCATACGGCTATCGTGAGGGGATAAACTATCCGTAGAGGCCAAAACTGTTTTGTGAACCAGTCTGTATACATGCTTTTTAAAGCTTCAAAGTTGGGCATTTTAACACGGGAGTCTATGAGGATTGACCTGCTCTGAAGCGAGTTTCAAGTGGCCGCTAGAAGAACTGCAGTTCCAGAAGTTTCTGCCGGGTGCAGACCAAACAGGAAGTGCTCCTAAGGATGCATCCTTGGTCATCATCTATGTTTGATGTTAGCTTTCTGCTCTACATGCATGAGACGACCAGAAAGTAGAACATTAGAGTGTTGTTTGCACGCCGACTATAAATCATGAATGGAAGAAGAATATGTTGCTAACATGGGCAGCTACATTTTATTCTCATTTTCAATGTTTATGACTGAAATGTCTTTATTTATTTATTTACTTCATTTTAGTTCATATTTACTTCAGCTCAGTTGGTGCTGCTCTCCCTGTGTTGAAGAGTCTAAGCTGTCCCATTAAAACCAGACTCGAGTATGTTTCAGGCTTCCCAGCCTGTAATTATAATGATTACTGTGGTTGAACATGTAGAGGCAGATCCGAATCCAACTCGACGACTGTTTTCCAGATGTGCCTCTAAAGATCTTCAGCATCTTGTTTGTTCTAGCTTTCTAGTCCACTTCCAGACTGTTAGTCACTCCGGTGAAGTAATCTGACAGCACACAGATGTGTCACTGATGACACCGGGAGAGTTCAGTGACAGTTTAAAATGTGTTTGATAAGCTCAGGTTTCAGGAAACAAAGACAGAGAGAAGATCAAATCTATCACTGATCAAACTCAGACCAAAGTATTTCCAGGCCAGCCGAGAGGTGCAATCTTTCCAGCGCGTCCTGGATGTGCCCGGAGTCGGACATGCCCGAAACACCTCATGTAGGAGGCGTCCAGGACCAGTAGCATCCTAGCTGGATGACCAGACCACCTCATCTGGTTCTGTTTGATAGGGATCAGTACCAGCTCAACTCTGAGCTCCATCAGAACTACATTTAACCCAACATCAAAGGCTGAGCCTAGATAGCTTTCAGAGTAATCTAATTTTGCTGTTTCTATCTGGGATCTCATTCACTTACCACCCAAAGCTCAGGCATAGGTGAGGTGAGGGTGGGAATACAGATTCACAGCCTAATTTTCACATTCAGCTCCCTTTTCACCATGACAACGCTGCAGATGCTGCGGTCTGTTAACCTCCGGCTCGCTCTTTCTGAATAAGTTAAATATTTTTATAAGACCCTACAGTATAATGTTGAATACACTCATTAAACAATGGGACAAAGACCATCGTGATGCTTATGGTGTAGATCTTTCCGAGAATAAAGAGTAGCCGTTTATGCATTTGCCTAACAAGCAAAAGAGCCCTAGTTTGATCCCAGAAGGAAACACACACACACACACACACACACACACACAAAATGTGAATAAAGGATCAGCAGGAAGTAGCTCTATTTTGAAGCTGCTCATTCTCTGATTGTGCAATATATCCAAACAGACCAAATATAAGATAATGTGTAGACAATACAGAATATACAAACCTGATCTCATTACATCCCATTATCACCTTTGTCTAAAGCACAGAAATTGCAAAGATGGAGCCCAGATTTTATACAGACTTTAGTGTTATATTCAAGAACAATTAGGTATATTAAACATTTTAAATGAAGGAGTATGAATGTGTTGCAGGCCATGCAGTACATGGAGCTCCTCCCAGAGAGTCAGAGGCCGGTCTCAGGGACCACTGGAGCGCTGGCACGACGCAAACAGCTCCTCAGCCAGCTCCCTGCCTACGATCAGGACCCCATGAAGTGTCAGAGCCTGGCCAGTGAGGAGGAGGTAAATTACCCCGTTGTCACCAGTTTCCTACATGTGATTATCAGTAACTTGAGCAGCACTTTTAGGTTATCATTCGACCCATAATCGAGCTATTAAAAGTTTGCTAATCACTTTGATAATAGAGTGGTTACTCCTGCAGATTTCCTCCATGCTGCTGTTTGTGAAGCAGTACAAACAGGAGGTGCTTGGAGTTGGTGAGGTGGCCTTACCTGGTGAGGGTGGGGCTTTGAGTGAGGCAGCCATTCAGAGGGCAGCAAAGGAGGCCAAGGAACGCTGCAGCAGCGACAAGAAGGATGCTGCTCAGCATCAGGACCACGACTCATCTAACAGCAGCGTGGCCTCCTCCACAAATGGGACAGACTACAGCGAAAAGACAGAATATGTAAGTGGGTATTCAACCTTTGATGTTTTAATCACGGTTAACCGGGTTACTGCTTCACTAAAAATACCAGCTGCAGATCTGCACTGTTCATCATGTCCCCCGTCAATAAGGAGGAAAAGGGGGAACCTTTAATTAATGATTTGATTTTTGGTATTATTTACATACAGCCAATCAAATATAGTCACAACTGCATCACAAGAAGAGCAGAAAGTCTTACCAAGCACACAGACAGACTCTGGACAACAGCCTGCTGAAGCTTCTCACTTCTTATTTAATGCTACTCTGGTTCCTGCTGTTCGATACCTCCAACAACATGCCGCCTGCACAGTGTGGTGCAACACTACCATGAGGGTGCCACCTTTCAATCAAACACCAACTTCTGTGTGTTCCTTCAGCCAGCTCTTCTTTCTTGTAACAACAAAACAAAACAAAAAAACTGCAAAAATGGATGACTGCATGCTGTTTTAGTTGGACCTTAAACACTTAATGTTGCCAGCCCTGCCCAGTTTTGCCTATTTTTGGGACTCTTTGGTCTAGTGTTCCTCCAGAATCTCCCCTTTTTAACCTAAGAAAAATTTGTGGGCTTATTGTGCTTCCATGTTTCTATTAAAAAATATATTTTATTTTTCTATCAAACTTCAGTGAGAACAGAACAGCATGCTTGCTGTGGTATCAACATCCTGGTAAAGTTGCACCTACCGTACGTGCTCAAAGACTAGAACTGAGATCAGATGTGTTATATTTACCTGTCCTGTCTGTGGAGGATTTGTGATTGGTTGATTATTAAGGGTGATTAAAATCTGGAAGCATTCATTATCATCATGAGGTGGAGCAGAGATTTACGTCATTCTCTTAAGAGCAACATATCAGGTTGAAATGAGAAAAAAAGGGAGACTTTGGACCTGATCCAGATTTCCTCCTCGATTCCCCGTGGAGGGAACTTTCAGCCTTGGTGGAGGGGTCTCAGATTTTGGACCCTCGAACCGTCTAAAGTAGCAGCCCATTCTTATTTGTCCTGTATCAGTCATACTTATTCAAATGAAGTCTTTATGATTGCCTTAATCCAAACGGCCGTTCTCGTGGCTCAGGAGTCTCTGCATTCGTTTCAGTAATTTTGTACTTGACCTCTCATATTCTGTCCTCCAGCGGTGTACTGGCTGCCAAGGTGAAGTTACCAAGGAGAGTCCGGCTGTATATGCAGAGCGTGCTGGTTACCATGCCGCCCTGTGGCATCCCAAGTGCTTCGTGTGTTCAGAGTGCGGCCAGATGTTGGTTGACCTGGTCTACTTCTGGTCCGATCAGAAGCTGTTCTGCGGACGGCACTATTGCCAGACGGTGTGGCCACGGTGCTCAGGCTGCGATGAGGTGAGGCTTCAGTCCCTGCAGTCATTTTCGATACTGGTCAGTATGTGTCAACTGTGAGCAATCTGAACCTCATCAAAACAAACTATTTGAAACAAAACAATACCATACAACGATGTCAAACCATCACACATCGTACAGCAATAATCTACTTAGTCATGTACAATAAGTGTATAACTTTGAGCGTACCATCACACTTACACTGTCCACTATTTAAAAAAAAAAACCTACTGTAAATTATTCAATGCTGTCAAATTTAAACCAATTTGAACTGTTCAAAAATTTGGTTTTGGTTTGAGCATACACTGGATAATCCTCCTTATGACTCTCAGCATCAACAAAATTTTTAATATGAGCTCATTGTTCTATTCAATATGACCTGAAGTGAGTTACTGAGGCCATAAACTCATCAGGAAAATGTTTGCAGGCATCAGCGCCAAGACTGCTTCCCCCATAAACTTCTGTAGGACTTTCTGCAGCCACCCCCTGGTGGCCATTAAAAAGAATGCAGGTTCCACATTGGCTTGCAGGGCATGCTGTGGGGCCGGCCGCCCTTGTGACTGACAAGTTGCTAACATGTGTGTCTGCAGCATTTTGGGGGTTTTTTCACAGCTCACTCGTGAAAAAGCTTAGATGTCAGCAACACTAAACTCACAGCTTCAGAAACAGATCTTTAAAAACCTGCGGGTGGCGTCACAGAGGCTGCATCCACCTCCTTCTGCACTCGATGGTCGAATTTGCGCCAGTTAGACAACTATAGATGTCAGCATCTAGAGTTGTAGATTATCAATATCATATAAATATCAGTCTCACAATGATCAGCATTTTCTTTCGTTTCTGAAACTCCATTTCAGCTGATGGATTTAACGCCGGAATAAAAGCCCAAAATAATAACTGCAGATAAATGTAACCACAGGCCATAATGCCACAGACATACTGTGTATTTTTTTTTCAGTTAAAAAACATTTTTATTTATATTTATCGTCCCCTCTCCTCTCCTCCCCACTCCACTTCCTGTTCTCCTTCCTCAGCTGATTTTGCTGCCGGTCTTTTCTCACAGCGAAGGATGGACAGAAGTGGCATCATCATCATTACTGCTGCTGGAAATGTGGGCAAACCCTGGATGCACCCTGTCAGCACTGATGCGCACGCAGTCGACACAAAATATGGTGTTCACTTTAAAGATGTTTATCACAGCCCCAAAAAAACAATCAATCAAAGTAGTGCACTTGTTTTTATAATGTAAAAAAGGTAAATTTTAATTATGTACAATAAGTAGGCCTGAAAGCCTTTAAATGATATGTTCAGTGGACATTTTGGCGAATGCTCGTTCCTACAAAAACACAACATCCAGCTGATTTATTCATGTTTGAAATACTTCCACTGATATTGAAATGCTCGGTGATTGCTGGCGTTCCAAGTTCTCAAGGAGCTGTTTGGTTTATACAAAAGTGTTTAAAGTGCTTCAAGAAATATTTTGTTGATGTTGACAATGATGGAAAACAGAAGTTCTGCTTTTAGCCTGCAGATTTGGGTCAACTGTGAGGTCAATAATTATCTTAAATTATCTCAAGAAAAGGATGATGGTGATTCCTGGAGATTTATTTTGTCTTTCATGAGGTCTTTTTCCTTAAGCCCAAACTGTGCTCCCATCCAGATACGTTTCACTGTGTCTCAGCAGTTCAGCAATGCTCAGACTGCTGCAGTCAGGAAACCAGTGGAGCATTAAAAAAAGGGTCAAGGGGCAGAACAGGATGTAAACACACTGATGTAACTCTGCTCCACGTCGTCACACTTTTGAAGGTTTTTTGAAGGGTGGCACTGAGAAATAATTTTCCTATGAAGTCTTTTTTTTTTTTTTTGCCTGTAATTGAGGCCTGTAAAGTTTTATTTCCTCATAAAAGTGAATCAGTGTGTTTGTTTTTGATAGTAAGAATTATGAAACTGAGTTTTATTATTTTCTACTTTAGCAGGGAACTTTAAACTTCAATAGGCAATAGTTTGCAGAAAAACTAAGTTGAGTAAAAAGTATGTATCAGTTGATATACCTTAATCTTAACTTCACCAACTCAACAAAGACGTTTCTAACCTAATCAGTCTGGTTTTAACTCGTTAGCATTAGTTTCAGGCACAAATATTTTTCAGTCTTGGACTGAAGTCTTGTAAAACTGGACATGATGCTGGAAAAAGGGTAGCACTAAATATTTTTTAAAAAATAGATGGGGTTTTATTTTTTTTTTCTACAGCAGATTTCAGTTATCTAACTTTTGATACCCATGATTTTACTATTGATTTAATATCTGCTAATATTATATGTAATTTTTCTTTCGTTTTTATTCTCCATGTTGTGTTAAATGTGTCTAATTTTAAGAAACCGCAGACTGAGCGATCATTTAACCTTTTTGCTGCTGCTGAATTCTGCTTTATGCTGTTCCTGATAATTAGTGCCTGGTTTGTTTGTTTGTTTTTAAATTGTGACAATTTTAGTTGAAGCTAAAAGGAAACTACTGGAAGCAGACAACGCTGCAACGTTGGTGAGTCGGCCACGTGTTACACTCTGCAACGGCATTTTAGGGCCATTTAAGATTAAAAATAAGGCTCAAACTGAGGAGGGGAACAGGACTTTGTGGCTATCAAAGTCCGAAATTAATCAGAAAAATGCAGATTTTCATTGACACCAGATTAAATATTTTAGAGATTTTTTTCTTAAAATCACAAATATATGAGAAGAAACTTGAATATTATCTGAGATAAGGTTGTAATTATTACAAATTTACCACAGTCACAGAGTCACACGGTTTGTGCCTTAAAAATATATATTGTTTATTTTAAAATTATGAGTTTTCTCTCAGAATTGCTTCCCCTCTCCAAGTTCTGTTTTTATTTACACTCCAAGCAGCTACTACAGTCACATTCGCTATCATCTGGCCTTTATATATTTAATCCTTTAACTGCTTTATTATTAGTTAGCAGTATTGTCTGAGGTGATGTAGCATATACAGTAATCTGGTAGCTTCTTACGGCGTGTTTTAGTCGAACTCGGTGCAAAAACTGGAAGCAGAGGGAGACTGTTGGCCTAACTCCATCATTGCACCTCTGCAATGAGCACAAAGACATAAGATATTAATCTTTTTCTTTGGGTAAAAATGACCAACAAAGATTTATAAAAATCTGCTTCGTGAAGTAAATAAAGTTTATGATGGAGAAAAATAGAAGCTCATTATGTTTAATGCTGTTTTCAGTTAAATAAAATAAATACATAAATCAGTGTGCTGTGGTCATTAAATTTCTAGTGTAGTGGTGGAGTATACTTTTCTCTTGGATTATCATATTTATGATTTTTTTTTTAGCGGTAGTATGCTCTTTCTTTAGCAAATAGGTTTAGAAATTCAACATATTCCTTCACTCCCCTCTGATCAACCACTGAATGACCTTCTGACCCTCGGGCTTACACAGAATCACTCGTGTGCACGGCGTTCTCATTGTGCTTGATTCTCATTCAGTTACGAGAATTGACACCTCAGTTTAAAAACTATATTAAAGTACCTTAACAACAAAAAAAATCACCACTGAATTAATGCCTTCATTCAACCAAGTGACAGGCATAGATGTTAATCTGAAAATGCTGGTGGAGCCTGCACCTCTTCAACTCGCCTGATTTATCAAACCAGACGTGCGCAGGAGTTCCCCTCTCCATCATCAAAGCCTTCCTTGCTAACGGGCTAAAGGAGTTATTCAAAATTTCCTGCATCACACATTAGCTAATATGGTGAGTAACAGGAAGAGGAGGATGGCAAATCACAGAAGTTCATGCCAGCTCTGTGTCCATGCATTCACAGCCCATAACTGATCTGAGAGCAGTGAAAGCAGAGCCAGAAGCAGCTGGTGTCCCATCCATCTCCTGTCAAAAACCAGAGGCTTATCCACAGTGAACATGCATAAACAACCAGAAATAGCCTCTCAGCTTGACCAGCTCCACCCTTTGCTAAAGGGACCACGCCCATGAAATTGGCACACACACACACACACACACACACACACACACACACACACACACACACACACACACACAATTCGGTGGCATCAGAGTCAAGCCTGCTTTCAGAGACAATAGCTAACTGCAGCCAATTTAAGCGTATTTAAAGGATGGTCCGAACAGGCAGTGAGAGAAGCTCCTGGGGCAGCACGCTGAGATGACTTTGGTTTTAACTGATGTCCGCTTTTAGATTTTACTGGACAAGTGTGCTGACAGAACTTCACTGCTGACTCGTAAACTTTTGATGCACCTTCTCCTTTTCTAACGTTTAGGTGAATTCTGCTGCGTTGTGAACATCTCAACAACCACGTCCGAGAGCCGAGTGCTTCCTGAAAGCCACATCATTCAGCCCACAACAATCTGCAAAGCCAGTAGCACAAAAAAAAATTTAAAATAATAATAATGATAATAATAATGATAATAATAGATGTAATAATTGCAGCTTAAAAAAGTCCCATGAATACAGGAGTTAAAAAATGAAACATATTTTAACACCAAATCGTTGTTTCAAGATAGATTTAAAAACAGAGAAAGGCATCAGTACATTTTAAAGTGCCTTGAAGATCATTCCAAATTTGTGGACCTCTACAAGTTCCACTAAAACTCATTTCTTACCTTTTCCAACAGTCTCACAATCTAAAGCCCGAACTCTCAATTTTGCTCAGCTTGATGTTTTTTCTTTCTTCAATGTCCAGCCAATATCACGCAGTCACATATACATATCACAGCTTCAGTATCAAAACCCCACCAATCATTGTGCTTGCGGAGTAACAGAAACAAGCATCGCTGAACCTGGAGGTTCGATGTATTTTCTAATAATCCACCCCAAATGCGCCTGTTTGTTTTTTGTTTTCTTTTAAAGTGCGTTTCATTTCACATGTGGGGAAACAAGCTGGGCAAAACTATTAAAGGTCCCGTTCTGATAAAAGACTTCTAATCGTGACTCCTTCTGTGTCCCAGAATAGTTTTCTAATATAATCATCAGAATCAGACTCAGACTCAGTTTACTGTGATTACATGTCAGGCATGGAACCAAAAGAAGTTCCAGAACACCGCTCCATAAAAGACAAAGAAGAGGGAAGCAAAGCGAACAGTAGGATGGGTGAGGAGAAAAAAAACATCTCGTATTTTGCCCCATAATGGGGGCGCAGTACTGAGGTTAAAAAAACCTCTGCATAGTAGCGTAGAAGCACATAAACAGCATGGGGAGCACTAGGGCGGGGAGGCGAGGGGCTGTGCCAGCGGAGACGAGTGAGCCAGGGTACTGTGGAGGCAAGCCAGCTTCCTCGGCCAGCAGTTCATGATAATGTTCATGATAAGATGGTATAGTCAGCCTTGGTCACCAGGTTACCAGTTCACACAGGTCACAAGACGGGGCGGGGGCGTGGAGCATCTGTTAACATCTCCAGGAGACGATTCAGATAGACAGCCATCCAAGGCCGTCTGGGAGCCAGATTCCAAATGCTGCAATTGTTTTGGTCCAGGCCGTCATAACTGACTGCTGACAGACCTTACAGTTTTTCTGGTTACCTCTCAGTGGTGAAGAATCCAGTCATCCGAACTTTTGGTTCTCCTCCGCCGCGCAGAAACAGACACTCCAACAATCATCCAGATCTAATCCATTTCGATTCAGCTCTACTGAGGCTGATTGAGTTTGTACGACTCTGCATCCCTCACAGGCAGCCTTACTGAGGCCCGAACGGCTGCCGAGAACTTCACGATAAACCAGGTATTCTCCAATCAAGAGAAATCCTGGTATCAACATATATGCCACGTCCACAAGTACAGCCAGGCAGGTTATCTTCCATCCTCCACGGGAATCCATAACATAGCCGGCCAGAGGAAGAGGGTTCTCCTCTCCCAATCTTCTCGTGATGAGAATTTGATCATCAATAGTGTTGAGAGACCAGCTGACCAGATCCATAACTTAATTTAATTTAATTAATCATTTCAGGAATGTTCTTGTAGATGCTTGGCATCACATGGTTGGGACTTAATGAACACCTGAAAAGCCTTTCAGTGAACTTTGACAGTAATTAACAATATCCAGTTATTAAAGAACTGGTCTCAATTAATGACTGTAAAGTGATCTTAAATGGCTTGGATGCAGTTACTTAAGGCTGCAGATGCTTTGCCTGAATATTGTTATCCTTGATTCTGGCAGCGAACAGTTACTTTTACTAAGGTTTTCATTCTTCGTTGCCAATGAACTTAGGCTGTTTCAGTATTTTATTTTTATTTTTATCGCTTGCACTAACCCGTGTGTGTGTGTGTGTGTGTGTGTGTGTGTGTGTGTGTGTGTGTGTGTGTGTGTGTGTGTGCTGACCTACTTCCTGCCAGGAATGTGAGGTATTCCTGTGGTTTCTGGAGCCAGACGTTGCCGGGGCACTTACATCACCCAGCTGACCGTCTGACAGCCGCTTCCTGAACCACAAAAGAAAGAACAGATTGGGATATTTTTAG
Organism: Pterophyllum scalare; assembly: GCA_024447675.2. Classification (NCBI taxonomy): domain Eukaryota; kingdom Metazoa; phylum Chordata; class Actinopteri; order Cichliformes; family Cichlidae; genus Pterophyllum; species Pterophyllum scalare. Next base: position 27,596 of record JAMQGT020001796.1, read on the forward strand.
CCCCAAAGTGAGGCAATTCATTTGATCTGCAGAGTTTTATAGCCTTTAATAGTGTGCACTGTAAGCGGGGAGAAAAGCTCATCTTTGTGTAACATCAGCCTCTGATTACACAGATTATTCAACATGATTAGTCCTAATATGGCTAAAATGTCAGCACTCTGAATGTTGAAAGCTTCCTTGAGTTTATTAAGAGTATAAAAGTTCCTGAAGAATATAAAAGATGGCTCAGTGGTTGCTGCCATCAGGCCCACAGGTCTTTCTATAATAAAATAATAACTTCATTACTTTTCCACTTGTTTTCCAGTTCTTTTCTTTTGTCAAATACCAATACAAAAGCCAATATTAAATGCTATTTGTCACTTTATTACATACAAATATTGTATGTTTTGTACAAAACTGCTGTATTCATATCATCAAAACTTATTTATTTAGGTTTAAAGGATATTCTTTCCTTTTACTGCATCAAAAAATGGCTTTCAGTGTATTATTTTGGAAATAAGGAACACCTGAAAGCCTCCAAATTCAGTTTTTGGCTCTAATAAAATGGCCAACCTAAGGGTCAAGACCCCAAAAATGGTCAGAAGATCAGTCTGAGGGTTCAACACCGTGCTTGCAATTTGAATCAAAGCTCTGAAAATATCAGTTACTGGAGTCTGACATGTTGTTGAGCTTTAGCTCAGTTACAGACAGGGTAATTCTGCAGTAATTCAATTCAATTTCAGTTCAATTTTATTTATATAGCGCCAAATCACAACAAACAGTCACCTCAAGGCACTTTTTATTGTGGGTAAAGACCCTACAATAACACAGAGAAAACCCAACAGTCAAAACGTCCCCCCATGAGCAAGCACTTGGCGACGGTGGGAAGGAAAAACTCCCTTTTAACAGGAAGAAACCTCCAGCAGAACCAGGCTCAGGGAGGTGCAGTCATCTGCTGTGACCGGTTGGGGCTGAGGGGAGAGAGACAGGACAAAAGACATGCTGTGGAAGAGAGGCAGAGATTAATAATAATGATTAAATACAGAGTGAAGTATAAACAAGTAAATAAAGGTGAATGAGAAGAAACAGTGCATTATGGGACCCCCCCTCAGCAGCCTAGGCCTATACCTAACTAAGGGGTGGTTCAGGGTCATCTGGATCCAGCCCTAACTATAAGCTTGATGGGGCCTGATTATTCAAGACCTTGTATGTTAGGAGAAGGATTTTAAATTCTATTCTAGTATTTAACAGGGAGCCAATGAAGAGAAGCCAATATGGGAGAAATATGCTCTCTCGTTCTAGTCCCTGTCAATACTCTAGCTGCAGCATTTTGGATCAGCTGCAGGCTTTTCAGGGCAGCTTTAGGACAGCCTGATAATAATGAATTACAGTAGTCCAAGCCTAGAAGTAATAAATGCATGGATTAACTTTTCAGCATCAGTCTGAGAAAGGATGTTTCTAATTTTATAAATATTGCGCAAATGTAAAAAAGCTAGGTCCTGACATATTTGTTTAATATGTGCATTGAAGGACATATCCTGGGCCCAAAGTTGACTCCAAGATTTCTCACAGTGTTACTGGAGGCCAAAGTAATGCCATCCAGAGTAAGTATCTGGTTTGACACTGTGCTTCTAAGATTTGTGGGGCCGAGGACAAGGAACTTCAGTTTTATCTGAATTTAGAAGCAGGAAATTAGAGGTCATCCAGGCCTTTATGTCTTTAAGACATTCCTGCAGTTTAACTAACTGATGTGTATTCATCTGACTTCATGGATAGATAATGCTGAGAATAATCTGCATAACAATGAAAATGTGTGCAATGCTTTCTGAATAATACTGCCCAAGGGTCTGAGATATGCTACTGAGTCTAGGTATGCACACA
>JAMQGT020001798.1:0-10682 GCA_024447675.2 Pterophyllum scalare
CACACATTTGCTTCGGCTGTGACGTCTCTTCAAGACTTGATCATGCTTTCATATAAAAAAAAACCCTTTGACCTGACATGAAAGCCAACTGTGAGCAGTCACAGTGGGCAATGCTTTTCTGACTTCAGAAATGATATTAAATGACATGAACAGCACCTTTAAAATGTTATGTGAGGCTTCAGGAAAAATACTCTAGTACAAACAACTTTTACATTATGATAAAAATCATTCAAAAGAAAACAAAAGTGCAAAAAAGGGTATCAATAATCAAGAAGTATAATTTTATACGCATTAATCAGCATGTATCTTGAAGATCTGCAAGACAAGAAGAAAAAAATTCATGGTTTCATTTAGAAACTTGAGGTGGTGGTTTGTTTCTGTATTAAATGGAAGCTGATGATGAATTATTGATGAAGGCAGTAATGGAGTCAGTATCAGGTTGTAAGTCATTACCTCATTGCTCAGTGGCAAGAAAACAAAAAACACAACAAAAGTGTGTCATATCAATGCATATCTGCTTTTTTGTTGAATTGCATAGATACACTATATGGACAATATAATTTTAAAAGAATCTTAACCTTTGAATTCAGGTGTTTTCAGTCTCATTGCTACAAGTTTGTAAATTCAAGCACCAAGCCATGCAGTGTGCCTTTACAGACATTTGTAAAATAATTCATTTGAATTTGAGTGTGGTACTGTAATAGTATGCCAACATTGCAACAAGTCAGTTGTTGAAATTTTGTCACTGAATGATCAACTGGAAGCAGCATTATTGCAAAGAGGAAGTATTGAAGAACCACAGCAACTCAGCCACAGGGTCTCCAATTGCTGAGACACAAAGTAGTGCGTAAAAGTCTTCAATGCTCCACTGACTCAATAATTGCCAAGGTCCAAACCTCCTCTAGTGTTAACATCAGCACAAAAATTGTGTGCCAGGAACTTCATTACATTCAGGAAGTTATATTGTTGAAGGCTGTTTTCCCCTGGTAGGGTCTCCCAAGCCTGGGAGTGGGGCCAGGCCAAATCAAAAGACTGATAAAAACTACAACATTGGTCCAAGCTACCTTGCCAGTTTGGGGTTGCCAGGCCCTGGGGAGGGGCTCGCTGGGAAGTGCTTCATAGCCAGGCCATAGCTCATGGGTCCTGGCTAAGCTTAGGTGGAGCCACATATACCAGCCATCTGGTAGATCCACCACCCGGTGGAGGAACACTAGGAGTCTAGTATACAATGTGGATCGGCGGAGGACTTGGCAGATTGGCCCCACCTTGATGAAACCAGTTGTTGGGACATGGAACGTCACTTCTTTAATCACCGAACTATGTTTTTCTATAAAAAAAAATTCAATTTTTGACTCTGTGGAGATATAAAGTTTCATTATAAGTCTTCCAAATCTGGAGGCCTGACCAAAGATCCCTCGTTAGTTTCTCACCAAACAAGATAGCCGTTTGATACTTCTGGTCAAGCAGCAGAAGGTACGGCTGATGTTTTCGTTTTTTAACTCAAGTTAGTTTAAATGAAGGGCTGAACTGAACTGAGTTATTGATGTGCATCTTTTGCTGATCTTAGTTTATAGGTGTAGAATGAGTGATGACTCTTTGCCACTCCATTAAAAGAAACATGATCCCAGTCTAAATATTCTTAATGATTTGCTTTACGGTATTACTGCAACCCCGAAGCATGAGAGAGAAGCTAAATGTATCCACAATCAATAGAGCAGATTGGTAATGAAAGGCTGAATCTCATATTGTTTTACCACAAAAACATCACCAGGGAGGTGACTATAGCAACAATCAATGAAAGTGATTGGTTGATATTCTATAAGATGTAATACATACTATGAAATTAATACACACTGAACTCTTAAAAGGCTTCCCAGATTAAAGATAAAAAGGATTCTATGTTGAGCTTGTTTTTAATTTTCTTTTATGGAGGAGTGAGGGGAATATGAAGCTGGATGAACAGCAGTTCAGTTATAAATTAAAGAAAGAAAAAGAAAACGTCAAAGAAATTAGGGAAAGCAAAGAGGAATTAGACAGAAGGAAAGAATATGGGGAATGATGACAAAAATAAGAGATGCGAGATGGAAAAGGAAAGGGACAGAATGATTTAGAGAAGCCGAAAATGAAAACAAGGGAGGAGAGAAGATTGATGAGAAGGGGATATAACAGCTGTTACACAAGGAGAGCCTGATGTAGAAAAGAGGTTGTAAGAAATTACAAAAAAAGAAGTTGTGAGAAAGCTATAAAGAACAAGGGAATCAAAGTTATGAGTGAGATTGATTTCACTGTGGTTAAATACTTAAAGCTTTTAAGCATCCAGCAATGTGACTCTATTCACCTCTAAGATGTGCCGATGCCCACTGTGAGTACAAAGGGCAGATATTTCATGAAAAAATGGTCATATTCTGAGTTTAAATCAGGCTCCGGTTAGGTTAGGTTCTTCAAGCTGTAAACTACAAGAGGAAGCAGCAAACCATGTGCTATACATTTATTATTAAGTTAATCTATTCTGCAGGGTGGGTACTTTGGTTCATTAGACTATCTGTCTAATCATATTAGTTCTGAGAGCTTAGTTGTTTTGTATACTGAGGACCTGAACCAGAGCTTTTCTAATTTGAATTCTGAATATGCAAAAGAAGTCTAGACTTTCTGGAATTTATCCCACTTTAAGAGTCTGGACTAAAAAAACAACTGTAAATAATAAGGAAATAAATTTTAAAACCAAAGTGCTTTACAATAAAATAAAAGACTTTCTAAAGACCGCTAATACATTCAAAATATTTACATAAAATAACACAAGAGCAACCTATTCCCCCAACCACAGTTCCAGACATCACCAAAGCTTCCAAAAGCTTGACAGAAACGGTTTATCTTCAGCATAGATTTAAAGATAGTCACAGTTCTTTATTCTTTATTCAGATCCCCATTAGTTGTTACCACAGCAATAGCTCTCCCTGGGGTTGATACTTGTCTGAGGTCACTCAGGAGGTCATTCCAGAGTCCTTGTGCAGTGACAACAAAGGCACGTCCCCCTGTTGAGATAAGCTTCGGCCGGGAAATGATCAAACGTGATTGAGAAAAAGAACTTAATGATCTTGAGGGAACGTATGGATGGAGCATATCCATCACATATGCAGGTGCAAAACCATTTAAGGCTTTAATCACAAACAGTGTCACTTAACACTGGATTCTTTAATCCACAGAGAGCCAGTGCAAAGTTGCTAACACTGGAGTAATGTGATCTCTCTTTTTGAACCAGTCAGTAAACTGGCAGCAGCACTTTGGACTAATTGTTAACAAGAAAGAGATGATTGGCTAACTCTGGTATACAGTAGTTACAGCAGTCCAGACTTGATGTAACAAAGGCATGCAGAACCCTTTCCAGACCTGATGGTTTAAAAAAGAAAGATTTTAGTTTGGAAATTGTTCTGAGATGGAAGAAACTCCTCTTGACCACAGCATTGTTTTGTTTTTCAAGTGTCAAATTTGTGTCAAAGATTATCCCCAGTTTTTAACCTGTGTAATAATGGAGGGGATTAAAAAGCCTAGGTTATCCTTCAGCCTCTCACTTAATAGTGGAGTGTTAATCAACATGACCGCTGTAGATCAACCTCTTTTCATCAAAGTTCACCAGATTGCTGTACTACTCAGGCAACATCCCTTTGGTGTGCTGATTTGCCATTCTTCAGAGCCAGCCTGCGAATCATAAGATGCATCCTTTCTCCCAAATATCATGGCCACGTCTGGATTCTAAAGACCAAGATGGCAATGGCCAAAATGTCAAACTTAATGGGTGATGCCATGATGGCCACAGCCATCTTATATTGGAAGTCCATGCACAATATAAGCAAAAAAACACAACAAAACAAAACAAAACTGGCAGGAAAGGGACCATATAAACAATTACCTTTAAATTAAAAGGTAGAGAAAAAGAGGAGGGGAAAAAAGATGGATGTGGAAAAATGGACTGAGGAAAAGGATGGGAAAGGAAGAAGATGAATACAAGACAATAAGAAAAAAAACTGGAGTAAGATAATAAGAAAAGAGGGAAAAGATGACCCAAAAGAGGAGAAACAGGAGGTGGTATGTATCAGATTTGTATCTTGGCCCTGTCAGCAACCTCCGCCATCAACCCATTAATATCTAAATTGTTGAGGAAAACTCAGTTTCTTTATCAGTGCCATCACACACACATGGACTATTTTGACTACACTTGCCCTCTAGTTCTTGGGTGCTTATCTGCGTTTATGAAGGAACAATGGCTCCTTTCAGCCGTCAGCCCTCTCTCTCTGTCCAACTGTCTCTTTCTGCTCTCGTCTTCCTCAGCCTCTCTCCAGCCTCGGAATGCAAATTTCCGACCACAGGGTTTGAAGTCACGCTGGAGGGGAGCTGATTATTATGGAAAAGAGAACAAGACACAGAGGGAGGGAGGAAAAAGAGATAGCAAATGAGGAGAAGGAGGCAGGAGAAAGACACATGTAGAGGGGGAGAAAAGGAGAAGAGCAGCACTGTTGTTTATTAGAAGACAAAAAAAAGCTGAATTCCCATACTTTGTCTTTTTAATGGCTGAAGAGCAACTGGTCATAGCCTAGCATGCATGCAGGGAAGTAACTTCAGTTCTGATCCACCTGTACCTGTCTTTGTGGATAAAAAAAAATGGACATAAGGAATTAGTCCTAGCCACTACGCTACCATAGACCCCAAAGGGAACAATCATGGTTTGGACTACAACCAGGTTAAGGGTATTTTTAAACCAGATTTGTTTAGTCTTGCTGTCTCAGACTTGGGTGCGGACCTAAACAACTGCTCAAAGAACCTTTAAAAGAAGTGGTCTCTGCGGAGTCATAAACACATTTTGGAATTGTTCACTTGTGGTTACCACACAGTGCAAACTCAGTCTTACCCAACAACAAATACTACGATGATGGGTGAAGAATGAATCAAGCTCCAGTCTGGGCTATCAACATTGTCCTATTGGTAGCTGAACACACTTGATCTTCATTAGACACTTTATTTGTGTCTTCTTCCTCACCGATGTAATGGCAGTTTTGGCCCTCCTTGGTCCTACAAGATAAGAAAAGGTACAAAAGGAACTGAGGATCTGAGGATCAAGGATGCCTAAAATGAGCAAACTCCCAATGAATTAATGCACTCTTCGGCAGCCTATTCAGTTGTGGCTAAGAGTATTAACAGAATGACAGAGAATAGCTGCATTGCTTTCATGGCTTCAAAATAAAGCTTCCTGTCAGATTTCTCAGGTGACAAATTGGAATCTCTCAAAATAGATTATTGGCATTATGAAAGCATGTGCAAGTGTGATTGCATATACATACATGAAACCTTATACATCTTCTAGTGAAAGAAGAGGATGCACAGTCAAAAGTGAAATGCACAGTGAAAAGAAAGTTCTCACAGGATGTTTGCAGTCCTGTGAAAACTTAAACAATTAAATAAAGACAGAACAGTATGGCTTGCTTGGAAGGGTTGCCAGGAGAATCTATTCTCTCTAAAATGAACATGGCAGCTAAGGCTGGCAACGCTTCAACTGAATAAACCACAAGACCTCTGGAACAATGTCCTTGGACAGATGAGACCAAAGTGGACATGTTTTGTCAAAATACACAGCACCTTATTGGGGGGATAAACCAAAAACACCATATCAGCACATACCAGCCGCCAACATGGTGGTAGAGGTATGATGGTTTGGGCACCTTACAGTCACAGAGTCGACCATGAGCTCATCTGTGTAACTCACCAAAGTATTCTAGAGTCAGATGTGAAGCCATGTGTTTGACAGATAAAGCTTGGCTGAAATTAGGTCATGCAACAGGACAATGATCCTTAGCACAGCAGTAAATCTACAGCAGAATGGCAAAAAGAAAAGAATTCAAGTGTTGCAATGGCCCAATCAAAGTCCACACTTTAACCTGATTGAATTGGTGTGGTGGGACCTTAAGAGAGCTGTGCATAAATGAAAGGTTACAAATCTCTATGAACCTAAGCAATATGGGCAAAAATTCCTCCAGAGGAATGTGAGAGGCTGATAAAGTCTTACAGAAAAGAAAATGACTTCATGTTATTGCCGCTGAAGGTGGTTCTCTGAGCTATTGAATCAAGGGGTGTACTTAGTTAAATATCTTGTGAATGGACACATAAGTACTGTAGTTAAATGTAAAAAGAGTGCAATGATAATTGGACAATTTTTGCAACACATCCTTATAAATAAACATGGTACCATGCTGTTAGCTTTTGTTTGTTTTGTTTTTTTTGTTAAAGAGGAATGTGCACCTTCTTCATGTGACATACATTGAATAAGGAGTCTTATCTGGAATAAACCTTCAGGCTTGATGGTAGAAGGGGAAACATGCATAAAAACTGAATAGAAGGAGAGTTCTTACTTTATTTTCTTTCTATGTGTTCCACATCCATCTTAATAGTGAGTTTAGTAATCAGCCAAAGTCCCGGCTATAAACCACAGTTTCAATTTAATGACTGTTAAGGGTTTGAAAATGAAGAATTTTCTGGATACTTTTAGGTGACCTAGTGAATAGCATGTAATTAGAATTTCAAAACAAGTTTATCTTTAAGAAGATATTTCTGAAATGTATGAAGAGGAGACAGATTTGCAGTGGTCACGTTAAGGAAAGAACGAGTGGCATAAAAAGTGCTGATGATTACTGGGTTACTGAAAAGAGTGAGCACGTCCCACCCGAGCTCCTCCGATTCAGTTGTTCTTTTGTACAATAACTTTAGTATATATAATGAAGCCATGCCAAGCTACAGGCCCTTGAAGTATATAGTTTTGGGTTGAAATTTGGCATATTTTTGAGCCCTCATAAATAAAGTACAGGGGCTACAGCCAAATCAAATTTCAAGGGCTGGAAAATACATTTAAACTCTGTTTAAAACTGCAACTAAATCAATTTAACACCCACTCCAAGTGTCACAATCTAGAGCCAAAATCTTGTTTTTTCAGAAGCATTTTCCTTCTATGACTAAGTATTGTGGGATATATCATGGAATCAATAGCAAAACTGCACAAATTCCACAGAGTAACAGAAACAAGTATCTGTACCATAGTTGCTTACCTGTTTTCCAATAAGTCACCAGAGAAAACTGGAAAACCATGTTTATGGTTAAACTTTAAAGAGCCACAGCACCATGCGGGATAGGCCGATGGTCAGAACAAGAACATTCAACAAAGTACTGGCACTGTCAACACTTCTTATGCCATAAACAACAGAACAGCCCACTTGCAGATGACTCCAACATGACAAATACAGATGTAATAATCAAAATCTTGCTAAATATGGTATTAAACTAAATATTAATCACATCTCAGACTAACACAAAAACTTAGATGTTGGTCTGCTTTTGTCAGCATGCTCAAGCAATGAGTTTCTATCTTTTGACTCAAGGAAAAAATGCTCAGGTTTCTACTGTGTCTATACAGAAGGCTTTACTGTCACACTCAGCTGCTTTTTAGTTAGATTCAGGCAACACAACTCATGTAGGTTTAGGAGAATATCTAGGTTTGGGTTATAATAAATTACAAGACAAAACTTCCCCCCATCTGCAACAAGCTTTTCCTTTACTTTCCCAGTTGACACACTGATGACACCACCATCTTTTTGAAAAGGTCAAACATTTTACATACACCTACTCACACAGCAGCAAATGGTGGCCTACATAAACAGCAGCTGCTGGTGAAAAATTTACCACTGGTGTCATTTTCCTGGTAAGGTCAGGCTGGTGCTGACATTGATTCAAAAACATAAAGTGCTATGCAAAAGTTTTTTTGTAATGTAGACTTTTAGGATTCTATGCAGCAAAATTAAGGAGTTTGTCTAAACACCAGCAAAAATCGAAACAAGAAGAATTCTGGCAAGTTCTGAGGAGATCTGTTTCAAAAGATAAGATTGATGATACCAAATAATGATATAGTGGAATACAAAGTTTTTAAAGCGCCCTCACTTAACTTTTAGTGCTTAATAGTTTTCCGTAGTGCTGTATATACATCAAATTTGTAACTGTTTTAAAGAATATTACAAACTTCTACAAACTGTCAGTGAAAAAAGAAGAAGAGTCTCCTTCTTTTAACTTTATCTGACTTCATGCCAAAACAAATCCCACCCTCACAAACGTAAGCTTGTCATGTGCTGACATTTAAAGAGTTCAGTTACAAAACCAGGGCTTCCCATACAGTGCTAATATCCAGGCGACTGGCCCAGGTAAATTACAACAAGCCAAGTGCGTTTTTTAATTCAATTTGGACCCTGTAATGGATGAAGCTGGCGATTCTCTTTGATGTAGATTTCATGCAGTTGAGATCTTAACACTGCCAAGTGCTGAAAGCTTGTCATTGAGGTACATGTTCATAATTTATTTCATTGCATCTGTGCTGCCTCGAGCGCCTGTGCCAACACAAACCAGCGGAGAGACAGCTTGAATGGAAGCCTCAGTAATGAGAAGGAAGTAGTTAGCTAATGTTTGACTGCCATTAGCAAATAAAGAACCATTACAGAGGAGATTGGAGTGACTGGTTCGCATCCACATGAAAAAAGAAAAAACAGCAACTCTGATTTAAAGGTATTGTTTCATATTCTTCTCTCTCATTTTTGTAAGCTCTGTTGTTTAATGTGACTAGACAGCCAGCATCTGGCTAGCTTAGTGTAGCATTAAAAAACCAAACAAAACAACCTCCCCCCCAAAAAAACCTGTGTCTGAGCTGGGTCTGAATGTCACAAAGTCTGCCTATTGGCACCTCTAAAGCTTATTAGCTAACACATTAATTATTAAACACCACGTTTCAGTTGGGTTTTGCCATAGACATATATACCTAGACGCCGCATTGAGCGCTGATACGTACGTAAAGGATACGAGGCAAAAGCGGCCAACTTAACATGAGAGAGATGCTGCACTCTTGTGCTGAATGGAGTTGTTCGAACCATTTTACAGTCAAAACGGGATCGCATGGGATTACCTTTCACAGGTAAGACTGAGGAATTGTTTTTGATCGTATTGGCCATTCTAACATTTTGAAAACAAAATAAATTTTTTGTGCCTAACAGTTTCCCAGTGTATATTAATGCATATTTGAATGTGTGAATGAACACATTAATTTAAATAACGCTTTAAGAAAGGTGCTTTATGAAGTTCAGTCCATTCACTCGTATTAGTTTACAGCGCAGCTTTGCCTCCTCCAATATGGCGGACAGCAGTCACGTAACATCAGCGGGCCAACCCAGTCAACGAGGCATCTACGTATATATGTCTATGGGTTTTGCATACTGAATTGCTCCTGTGCTAAGCTACGCTAATCTTCAGCTGTTTTTAACAGGCAAAATACTTGAAGAGTAATTTTGATCCTTTCATTTACTTCTATCCAGAACGACTAAATATCCAGATATTTCTTATTCCAGCATTGTTCCATCCAACGTTCCCTTTATGATCATAACACTGATTTATTTTTTCTAAAAATGTGGCTCAGGAGGTAGAGCAGGTCCTCTACTAATCAGAAGGTCCCCTTGCTCCACCAGTCTGCATTCATTCAACGTGCAGACTGAATCTTGAGTCAAGCACGTTTAGGCATAGAATGTAAATGTTGTGCTAATGTGTATGCAATTGAGTGAATGTGGTTTGCAGTAAAAAACCTATCTGAGCACTCAATGAGAGTAGAAAAGCACTATATTAGCACCAGCCCCAATGTTACCAATGTTCAAACAGTTAAAAGAGATAAACATGCCATTCATACATATAAGTGCCTACATGACGGCTTGCAGGTGGATAAAATCCCTCAGTGGTTCACATGCTTACTGCTTTTGACAGTCACTGTATGTGGACATTAAATGTGTGTTGAATAGGAGTAATTAAAGAGAACTTGTGGGGATTTTCAGCCCCCAAAAGACCAGGGCAGGACCTTGAGATCAGTACACACTGGGCTCACATAATGCTCGGTTAACAAGGTCCTTTTCTTTGTTTTTCTTCCTCTTCATATTGCCCTGATCAAACCAGCTTTAATAATATTTTTGCTATATTAATACATGCATTATGATCAGGAAAGTCTTAGTGTTATGATGCTTTGATCAGTCCTTTTAATATATTTAAATTTGGAGTTTCTATTTTTTCCTGGTCCTGAGATGAAAGAAAACAATTTATACTTTCATGTCCTTCCAAACCTTCCGAAATATTTGGTTTATATTAAGACCGCTGTCCAGGGTGCTGAACCAGGGTTTACCCAAGGCGTTCCCCAAAATTGGTCCCAGCAGGCAGGAATCCTACTGGACTGATGGCCGCTTGTTTACTCTAACTATCTGACCTAATAACTGTCCACAGCTGCAAAGTTTACTGCATGCATGAGTTCTTTTGTTCCTTGTCATGGTCTGTGAAGACACTAAGTCCAAATGTAAATGCCCAATGCATTAATTTGTAATTTCAATCCATTTTTGAATCAGTTATGCAAACTCTTTATTTGTTCCTCGTTTCTGATGCAATGTAATTTAATTCTAAGTTTTCATTGGAGACCTAACTCACTTTAGGCTCCACAGACTCAACACTCAAACTCCACAGTAGCTGCAAAGTGTCAACTGTTCTGAACAGGAACGTCACCAAGTGATTACAGAAGCACATAAATTTAATAATAATACAAAGAAAAAACTAACAAAAACCAATGTCCTCCTTGA
>JAMQGT020001799.1:0-41746 GCA_024447675.2 Pterophyllum scalare
CTGTGCAGGACTTGTATATGTCATTCCCAAGACGAATTGACGCTGTATTGGCCGCAAAAGGAGGCCCTACACCATGCTAATAAATTATTGTGGTCTAAAACCAGGTGTTTCAGTTTCATTGTCCAACCCCTGTATATATGCAGTTCAAGCTACTGTGCTGCACATGTGTGCCGCTGTCTGTGTACGTGTGCAGCACATCTTTCTGAGGACCAATTTGTGTTTAAGATCCTTTCAGGACATTTTACCTCCTTTTCTTTTCAAGCATTGAGATGTAATTTTGTGGCGATAGATGGGGATTAGACGTGTGATGGTTAGGTAGGACGATGCTTTCTGTAATCACGGATCCCCACAAGTGCATCCAAACATAGCAGTGTGTCTGACTTGTTATTTGAACTCAGTTGGACTCTGGCACCTGCTGAGCATTAGACACATCATCACAAGTTCACCTGGAGTTCGTGACCCCACACGCGTGTGCACACCTGTGGTAATCCCCGCAGTTTATCTCCCGTCTGATCTTCCCGTCAGCACCCACACCGTTTATCACATCATCTTTCACATTTCCCTTTCATTCATCAAACATTTACTTCCTTCTCATTCCTTGTTTCTATTTCTCAATCTCTCTGCTTTGTTTTACTTACTGTACCAGTCAATCACGTTATGCAACACTTTCTTGCTTCTGTCATCGAGCTTTCTCTCAATGAGTCACACCTCTTCTCTCGCATTCTTTTTTTCCCTGCAATTGTAACAGAAGGATTAAATAAACAAGGGAATTTAACAGAATCTCTATTTTAGTATGTAACCAAAGTCAGAGCGAAAGTAGCTACTTGATGATATGTGTGGCCAGTTATTTCTCAGCAGACTGGGACTTTCTAGAGGTCGGTGGCCCGGCTTCCTTTGGTCCACTGCAAAATGACACGCAGGAGCATGATTTTAGTGTTCTGGGAATAAAACAGTTATTGTGTTATTGACATGAAGAAAAATGTAGTTTAGTTTAATATTGACCACACACGATGTGGCTCTATAGGGATGGCAACATTGGCCACCACAAATATTTGAATGACTGTTGGATGAACTCCCCTGAAAAAGAAAGTGGCCTCTTTACAACCATCCTACAGATTATTTGGTGCAGTAAAATTAAGGGAACCCTTGATCATCACAGTTTATCAGTCAGTTACACCTCAGGGATTTCAGTCTGTCTCTTTCAGAAGCATAAACCACAGTGAATCACTTTCAGCTGCTTTGGTACAAATGAAAGTGACCACTGGTGCACTGAAGAGGCAAAACTAAGACAAACCTCAACACCTGCTGTGTCTCCCAACACAGTCTCAAGAGTGTTGAGGCAATATCAGGAGCTGTTACACAAGTACAGTAAGACAGGGCCATAGGAGGACTTCAACCAGCAGGACAGGTATCTGCTCCTTTGTGTGGAGAAGAACAGGAGCAGCACTACCAGAGCCCTAAAAAAAATTACCTGTAGTGCATGTTTTTGACCAAAGTGTCAGAAACAGACTTCATGAGGTCAGCATGAGGTCCCAGCATCCTTCACTGGGACCTGTGCTCACAGCCCAGCACAGTGCAGCTCAACTGGAACTCTCCAGAAAACACCAGACTGAAGGTCTTTCCATTCTGCCCCATTCTTTTAACAGATAAGAACAGGTTCACACTGAGCACTTTAGTGTGCAGACAGCATCAGCGGAGGGAAAGGTCTAAGTCTTTATTCATGAACAGTAATATACAGTTTAAATTCCTTCATATTCTAAAAAGGTGACATGTTGGAAGTACATCATTTAGTTTCAAATACAGTGTATTACTGTCTGGGTTGAGTCATTTTCCATTGGGATCACTGACCTCATTAACCCTCTGAGGTCATTCATCTTTGGCGACTACCCCGTTCCTAACCCTAGACAATCAAAACATGTATTTGTTTTTATGACCCAAGTCTTGGTATTTAGGGAACAAGATAATAATCATTCTAACACAAATGTTCCAAAAACAGGCCATTATGCCATTCTCCAATATATAGTTTTTAGGATTATCACCAATGATTAGACCTCAGAGGTTTAAAACATTAAGAGAGAAATGAGGAATTTTACCAAATATTCTGAAACCATCACGACATTAAATTTAAGATATTAAATCCATATTTTATTATGCAATGGAATTATATGAAAAAGAAAATGAAATAAATGTGAGGGAGTTTCAGTCTGTGTACACAGAGTGATGGATAGAAGAACACTGGGTGCAGCCTTCTCAGATGGGGATTTCTGAAGAAAAAGTTGCACAAATAAACTCGAAAGTACGTGACATGAAAAATCCCGGACCAAATAGGGCAAACTTCCAAATAACTTCCTCCTCATTTCCTTCTAAACTGATCGCAAGAAGAAATTCACCTTTGTGATAAAAACAAAAGGAAAACCGCAGCTTGTCAGATCTTTAAACAGTCTGATGAAGCACCAGTATTTAGCTGTTTTCTCTGGAAGTTCTGCCAACTGTAGCTGGAAGTTCAGGATTTGTGTTGCCAGCCCGAGCTCTTGGATCGCTGCAGACAGTTTAAAAAAGAAATGACAAACCAAGAGCAGTTCACACATGTTTGACAGGCCATCATGCAGGGAAACCCCCCCTGAAGGAAAATCTCACACCTCATACATACCAGAACACATGCCAACTGGCAGTTCAGCTGCTTGCCAGGAAATACTGACACCTGTTGAAAGCGCACGTGCCCGCACATACAGAAACACACACCTAGAATAAAAGGGGCACTTGTATTACACTCATAATTTCCTCTTCACCTTATTGTCCACCAAAAAATTTACTCTGCTTTTTTTTTTTTCTTGAAGGAGGAGGACCTTGCCTCCCGTTTGTCCCCAAACATCAATTAAATTTAATTTCAGCCATTGCATAAGTCAGTATTCGATGAACTCTAACATTTCCTCCTCCCAGCTGGCGGTCTTCTGCAAACAAGTTCTGCTGCTTCCGGCTGCAGGCTCATCCCGTTTCTGGTGAAAACCCCCTGAAGTTTACTGGAAACATTGCTTGCAAGAAACTGGATGAGCTAAATCTGATTTTCCTCACCACCCTATGTGTCATTTTATAAACTTTACAGAGCAGTTTTGCCCTGGGCTACACATACACAACTGAAACTGCTGACACCTGCTTAAACATCCATATGTTTCCTGCACTTTAGCATAGCGATACTAGACTGACACTGGTAGGGTACCACCTTGCTGCTGGGTCACAGTCAACGCTGTTAAATGCAACTTTTAAGCTCTAAGTGTACACTAGTTTATAACCAGTGAGCCTTACAAGCTTGAAAGGTAATCTGTAATCCACTACATTGCAGCGATACTGAGAGTGATTTCCTCTACTACATAACCAGATACAAGTTTGTCAGTTGCAGCTTTAGCTGAACTAAAAGCCAGCCGTTACAGTTTCTGTGCTGTGGCATCAACATCACCACCTGGAGCTGTATTTATCTTACAGGTGCTTCATTAATGTGAAGCAGAGTTTTGAAGCAGCTGACATATATTTACAGCCTGACAGAAAAAAAATGGCGTTGGTCTCTATGAATAGTTTCCATGTGACTTATTGGTGTCTTCTGGAGTACTTTTAATAGATTATCTGGCCAAAATTAAGGCTTATTATGTGATATATACTGTCCCGAACGTTTGTGCTCCGGTTTTGGTTAGTGAAATTCCTGCGTGAAGTTCTTCATTATTAATGTTATTTAGTTATTTTAACCATATGATCCAGTCCTGAGGTGGGCTCTTTCACAGCAGTAGGACCTGTTTACTCGGGCTGTGTGCTCACTGGCTATTGCCTGTTCTTAGTATTTGTGATGATCCTCATACCTGCAGCTGAGGATTCACCTGTGTGCTGTCATGTCCTGTTTGCTGGATAATAACTGAGGTTTAATCCTGTTTCCACAATCCTTTGTTTCTTTCTCTCTGTTTCTTATCTTGTTACCTCTGCCAAGGAACGTATGTTTTGGGGTGTGTACATGTCATTCTGTCTGTAAACACAATAGCTCATAAAGTTTTGAATGAATTCTGATTAAACCCGTGTGGAGTGGAGCGCAGAGTGGGATCATGTTAACAATCCATTGAAATTTGGCTTATATCCACCAAAGTCTTCAAGGTCAACAATAATTTATTGGTTGAAAACTTGCAAAAAAAAAAAAGCCTTATAACTTAGAAACTATGATTCTTAGAAGTGTGGTGTGTTTGTTCAACTTAAAGACAGTACTGTATAAAGATTTAAAATATGTCGCATTTGACCTCTGGCCTCTCCTTCAAGGTCAATAAATTGATCTGAAAGTCAAAGTGATGATAATGTTATATAGAGCTATTTAAAATTATGTTTCTTATTGCCATTGTTTGAACTGACAACATATAGCCATATAGGGAATGATATATGGGGATTCTAAATATCACATCTTCTTTAAGGTCAAATAAGGTCAAACTTTCATAAAATGTCTTTCATCTTTAAAACAATGCTTAAAATTCTGCTTTGTTTGTATTGGCAACATTTAGTAAAGGACACTGGTATATGGGATTATAAATATTACATTAGAGTTTACATCAAAATAGCATGTCACATTTGACCTCTGACTTTTACATTTCACATCTGCCTTTCTCTCAAGTTGACCCCAAAATGTTTTATCTATTTAAAGAATCCATTGCCAAGAGAAAGAGAATTAATGCACATGAATAATAAATAATAAAAAAAACTATTATACTTAAAATTATGTCAAGTATTTTAAATTAGGTTTCAACAGGGCAAACAAAAAAAGTATGTTTAAAAAGAACAAAGAAAACAAAATGAATATATAGAAAATACAATACTATTCCTTTAACCCTTTAACTGCCTGGTCTACCGATTGGTAGAGGGCTATATCTTAAAATCTATGGGGTAAGTAAAAACAAAATCATTGTGTTTATTATGGATCCAAATGAGTAAGAAATGCAAAATAGATAAATCAAAGCTGGTTTCTTGGTGGGGTAGTTGAAGGGTTCAAAGTAAATACTGCCTTGATGGAGGTTTGAACTCTCGGGGTGCTTTGTATTAGTTTGCTGTTTCTTTTACTAACAAGAGATAGAACAGGGATACATTCCATTCAGTATACCAGCAAAACTACTTCTTACATAACAGAACCACCTTAACCCCTGGTGCACACTGTCAGACCTCTGCTTTACTACCACATATTTCAAATATAACAAAGGTTTCTGTAAACAAAAGCATGGATGTGCCATGGGCACCCCGGTGTCACCCATTGTAGCCAACCTTTCAAGAAAGAAATGTGAAGCTATTGGCTCCTTCAAAGGGATGGCACCTAGCCACTGGTAAAAATATACGGATGACACCTGGGTCAAAATCAAAACCCAAGAACTTGAAGCCTTCACTGACAACATGAACTCAGTGGCTAAAAGCATTACATTCACCAGGGAGGATACCAAGGATCATATGTTACCGTCCCTGGACTGTGCTGTGCTCACTGAGGAAGGTGGAAGCCTCAACATGACGTTTACTGGAAGCCCACACACACAGACTAGTACCTAGTCTTTGACTCCCACCACCCACTAGAACATAAAATTTGGGTTATCAGGACCCTTCAACACCTGCTGGAAATGTTCACATTTTGGACCAGGAAGACAGATGTTTTGAAAGTGGAGGAAAAGAGGCCATCTATGTCCACTATGAACAACCATCATTGAATCGTTGGTTGACCAGCTGTCAGCCACCTACAATGCAGTCTTGAAATCCCTTCCCAGGCACCTGAACCCCACCTTACTTCACGTGACCTCAATAGGTCACTATAGGGTGGAGCAAGGTGTCACAGTAGTTTCACCTGAATCCCCCTTCTGGTAATGATCCTCTTGAGACTAGGGGGCATGTGGACATCCACTGTAAAAACAAGTAATAATAATTATCTGCCAGTATATTACTGCTTTTTGCTGAAGTTTATGGGCATTTCCATAAATGATAAATGGTAAAATTCAATGCATAGTAAAAATATGGGAAAACATCAATATTTATATGGAAAATTTGTTGATTTTAAAATGCTTTGTACAGTATTTTTACAGAATTCTTTTTTTTTTTCAGTGTCTGCATGGACCCTCGCTCTCACCCTTTAATAATGAAATTTATGTGACTCAAACCCAAGACAACGCTTGTGTACTCACTGATGCAGAAAGCATAACGCTAACATTACACACCAAAATCACGCGGTTAAGTTCACAAAAAGTTTATGGTTTGCACATTTGAAAAAAATCATGCAGACAGCTCCCCAGTACATTTCAATGTGATGCCACTATTGCCATAACCTTGTGTATCACAGGGCTGTTGCCAAAGGACACCTAGTGTGAGATGCAAAAGGTTTTGACAGAACAACAGGATCTGATGCCCTGGGAAACAGTGCAGTTTTGGAAATTCAAGGAGAATAACTTCCAGGTGCAAGAGGAGATTAGAGAAGAAGGTTTTAATGTTCACAAGCTGATTTTTTTTTCTTTTTCCTGCTGGAAGCATTTTTTAAAAAACACTTTACCTTTTAAGCACCGCTTTCACAGCACTGTGTAATGGGGATATGACAATAAAATGAAAAACAAATACAGATCACAGAACCTGCCTCCATTCATGAAAGCCATCAAATTATGTCCACACACTCTGACCAACAGGATGCAGAGAAACACACACACAAGGCACACACACACACAAACACACATACACACACACTCTGTTCCCTTGAAGTGGTTCATCTTGGAGTACTTACTGTGGCAAACAGACTCTCCTGGCAGCAAAACTACAAACAAACAGAACCGAACTCCTTGTTCTTCCCACAAGCTGTGTGTGATTTGGTGTGTGTATCCCAATTGTAAAGCCAGTGTTACTTTCAGTCATATTTCATGTTGTTTGTGAACACGTGTCCATGTTATCATTTATTTCCAAACTGCCTTGTGTACAGTTGTGTGTGTTCTTCTTTTGTGGCCACATAAGTGTGTGCAGTATGCGTCTCTCCAGCCATGTCTTTGAAGTGTGCGTAGGTTTTTACATCTGCACTTATTGCTTTCTCTCTCTTTCTTTTCAGTCTCCATTTCTGTCTTCCATCAAACTAGAGAAAAACTAGTTTCTTCTTGATGTTCACAAACCACAGTGGTCTGCTGGCAGGGAAATAAAAACAGATACGAAGGCACTGAGACATCACTCAGTCACTGTGCTGAGACCCTGAACCAGACCACTGGTTCCTGTGTGTTCCCCGCATAGCAGTTCTCAGTCCCATTGCTGGACTCACTTTGAACCGTCCAATAGCAAAATGAATATTCACAACGGAAAACAGAAAAGAGATTAGAGTGCAGCTAAATATCGCTTCCCAGTAACAGTTCCAAGAACAATGTTCAGGAAAGAGACACCATTTGTCTCTGCATCAAGAAAGTGAGGCTGTTTAAGGGAATATTCAAGTGGGATTTAATCAAGTCTGTGGTCTTTTTAATGTTGGGGTTCATTTATTTATGAAAGCATCCAGCTTGTTGAAGATTTGTTACCAACAGTATCTTGTTTCACTCATTAGACTGCTCGTTGTTTCTTTCACAATGCTTGCTTGTCTAAAATTTAATGAATCCTTACTCTAAATAACACAGCGGTTCCACACTAGGCCCAAATTATTTTTTATTTAGATTTGACAAAACTGAGCAACAACATGATTCCTGCTAGGAAGACTAATCCCTGCTTTCCAGTCACCTGCCTTGTTCTTTCGGGTCACCGCAGTGGATCACCTGCCCCCATCTTACCTGCCTCCATCTTACCTATCCTATCCCTAGCATCCATCTCTGTCACACCAACCCTCCACATGTCCTCCTTAACTACATCCTTGAACCTTCTTTGTGGTCTTCCTCTTTTCCTCCTACCTGGCAACTCCATCTTAAACATCCTTTGTTCAGTATACTGTATTCACTGTTCCTCCTCTGCACATGTCCAGATCATCTCAGCCTTGGCTCTCTCACTTTGCTCCCAAACTGCTCGACCTGAGCTGTCCCTCTGATGTACTCATTTATGATCCTGTCCATTCTGGTCACTCTCAATGAAAGCCTCCTGTCTTGTTATCAGTGCCACTGTCTCCAAACCATACACCAGAGAAGGTCTGCCTACCACTTTGTAAATCTCCCACTCGTCTCCACCCACTCCACCCCATCTACATGCTCATCTTCACCTCTCATGTGCGCTGTCCGTTACTTTGGATGGTTGACCCCTGGTATTTAAACTCATCCTTCACTACCTCTTCAGTAACTCTTCTCCTTGCAACTGCACCTTTTCACTAACCTCTCTCTCTTTTGCACACATGTATTCTGTCTTGCTTCTAATGACTTTGATTCTTCTTCTGACCTGAGCATACCTCCACCTCTCCAGTTTCCAGTCATCATAGTCCATGGAGCCATCAGTGTATTGTAAATTAAGAAGGTCCACTTGCAACAGCATCTACGCTGAGGTCCTGTCATGTTTTCAACCCCCATCTACATGTAATTGTCGGAATACTTTAGTTTCTCAAACTCTTCTTTGAGATCTTCTAAAGATCCAAGCAGTACATAAAAGCAAGCCCGGGGTGGTGTTTTTACACCCACTTGGAATGTGTTCAGCTCATTAAATGACTGGCTTCGCTAGATGGTGAAACAATGTTGCAATTAGGCTAGACTTCTGGGAAAAGAAGTCTAGTACCTTGAAAAGGTGACCTGTCACTTTTTAACCAAAATTAAATGCAGACATTTTAGCCAGCAAAACAGCATCCATGTACATCTAGTGCTTAGGGGTTGTTGGAACCAGTAAGCCAGAGGGTACTATTCACTGTAATCACTAATAAACTACTATACTAACCCAAAGCATGTGAGTGGCTTCTTGAGGCCTTGTAAATAATTGATTTAAAATCTTAAACCTTATAGCCTAAAAAACTGAGCTTTCTAACGTGTTTAATATTGTAAAAGGCTGCATTTGAAGGAGTGAAAATGAAATAGTCAATTAAAATGAAAGTAAGTGGCATGTAAAAACAAAACTGTAGTATGAAACTAAGATTACATGGGAGCTGAACTCAAGTCTCCTGAGTGAAACTGGTGTACTGATGTATGACACCGCAACCCCTACAACCTCTCTACATAGACGTTCGTTGTGCTTTCAAAGTGGAAGCACTGACGTGTCATTGATGGGACTGTGAGTGTAAAAACAAAACTTAAGCCAAATTATGATATGATATTAAGATTTCCTGGGAGTTCAACTCAAGTCTCCTGAGTGAAATTGGTGTACTGACACTGCAACCCCTACAACCTCTTTACATAGACTTTTGTCAAAGTGGAAGCACTGACAGGTTTTTTTTTTAGATGACAGAGCCCATTCCAGCAGATGGGTGGTTTGTAAAAGATGTCTTTAATGGGGCTGGGATTCATCACAGCGTCACTGCTATAAATAGTTAACTTGAACTGACAGAAAGCACCTGGTCCTGCTTGTTACCCATCCACAAGTTTTCCGACCTTTCTGATTTACATGTTAGCGCTTTCAGTACTTCAAGCTTGTTAGCACACAGATTACAGGCTGCCTACCATCTGTTTGACTTGCATGCTGGCTGAGCCTTTGCACATACATTTGTTTTTGTTTGTGCGCTGGATTCATGTGGTTTCCAAAAAAGACGCGAAGTTTTCATGCTTGCTCTTCAGAGTCTGGATATCATCTGGATATCTGGATGGTCACTGCATTAGCACCTTTGTGAAGATTTAACTTTATCAGAATACAATATGCAGCAACGGCGCATGGCAAACCTGAGTGGGGAATATGTGTCGTTAATGTTGGTGATCTGTCAAAAAGCTGGTTTACAGATGTGGGCGAGTTTGTTTTAGTTCTTTTCCACACAGCTGCCACATTGCATCTTCACCCGAAGGGAAAAGTACTTGAAAAGTTTTGTCAATTAAAAGATTTCCGTGAATTTTCTTCTGCTTATCCATATCATGGTCCTGGGTCAAGGACCCAGAGTTTTAAGTTTTTGTGGACTTAGAATAGAACATCAAAGAATTCTATCTATCTATCTATCTATCTATCTATCTATCTATCTATCTATCTATCTATCTATCTATCTATCTATCTATCTATCTATCTATCTATCTATCTATCTATCTATCTATCTATCTATCTATCTATATATATATATATATATATATATATATGCACACACACACACACACACATATATATATATATATATATATATATATATATATATATATATATATATATATATATATATATATATAT
The DNA here is from genome assembly GCA_024447675.2 of Pterophyllum scalare. Classification (NCBI taxonomy): domain Eukaryota; kingdom Metazoa; phylum Chordata; class Actinopteri; order Cichliformes; family Cichlidae; genus Pterophyllum; species Pterophyllum scalare. The sequence goes on from JAMQGT020001799.1 coordinate 10,282, forward strand.
ATATATATATATATATTCCTCCATTGTTTACTAGGTTTGTACTATAAATATGCTCAACTACTAAGGCTACAACAAGTGTTGTAACAGATTGTTAGGATTATCTTGGCTCACTGAAACAATTTCTTCCAGAATTTTCTGTTTTCTTCTTTTTGTTTGATGTTGTTGTTACTAAAACCAAAAGTGTGTCCAAACAATGGACACGGCATTTTTATTTGGTACAAACTGCTTGACTTTTCCTCCACGATGCTTCCATCCTGCAGACTTTTGATGGTCACGTGACCATACACAGTACTATGTTTTATAGGAGACCGTACATACTGGAGGGAGTAGCGACAGAATAATAAACCTAATAATCAACATGGTGTAGATTACATCTATGAGAGGTTTTGAATGTCGGCTTTTTAATTCATTTTCGATTAATTGCCTGGTTCCAGCCAGGTGGTGGATTCAAACCCAGGACCTTCTTGCTGTGAGGCAGCAGTGCTAGCCACAGTATCACCATGCTGTCCAGTTCAAAAAAACAGTCTTAGCATTTTTAGCAGTTGACCCTTAGATTGCGGGTCAAAAGAGTACCAAAAAAAAAACTTTCCATATATCCTTTTTACTTTATATTTTATTACAGGAGTATATTTAACAATCATAGTAACAAAAAGGAAACAAGGAAAGTAGCACAAGACATTCATATTTAAACTAAATGATTTTTTTTCCTGTATAAAGAAAGACAAATATGTACAGAATGACATAAGACAGGTTCAGAAACCGACAGGTGAGAGGAAAAGGAAGTGTAGTCGTACGGCACTTAAAAAATAAAACATACCTCACAAGTGCTTTTTGTTTCCCATAATTAATATCAAATAAAATGCAGTGATAATAAGTCTGAATAACAAAACAAATAATAATTATTACAATAATCAAATTGTCAATATTAACATTTTAAACACTGTTTACAATATAATTGAAATACATAACATTCTAAATACATCCAATATTTCCAAAGACCTTCTCATTTAGGCTAAAAACTCTAAATCTGTAATAGAATAAAAAATAGCATTTCAAATATCTTATAACAACAATATTAATTGTACAATAACATTAATATTAGGTTATTAGTAAATGTAAATAGCTGATTTTCCCCATGGCTTGCTAATGAAAGGAATATTGTACAAATTAATATACACTATAAACTATTAATGCTCTTGATTTCACAAAATGAAAATATCAGCTAAATTTTATATATATATATATATATATATATATATATATATATATATATATATATATATATATATATATAAAGGAAAGAAATAGCAAATCTCACTCGATACAAACTATTGCAATCTAGAACTCTCAATTCGAAAATGTACACAAGAAAAGCAGCAAAAACAAACAAACAAAAAAAACTACGTTCATATTTTTTCATCATGACGAAATCAGTGGTGTGGTTGGTAGAAAGAGTGAACAACATCTGGCACAGGCACGATCCATCTGGAATGTTAGTGGACAATAGGACGGTCCAATAAAAAATAAAATTACAAAAGAAAAAACTCTGAGTGTGACCTTGCCCTCCCCTGAAACCTCATTGGTCCTTCTCTCCCAAGCACAGAAATTAGACCTCTGTCCAAGGATTTTAGAATCCCAAACAAGTCCCAGATTTCCACTGTAGAAGCTTTCCATATATGGGATAACAGAACTGAATGTTCCTTTCCAATTGTGGAACACAAAAAGCTCCAAGAGTTCTGATTGTGCAATCAGCTCAAGCAATAAATCTCTTTCAGCTCATAAAGTTGCTTAAACCATGGAATTTATCTTGTTTTTGCATTCTTAGCGTTGATTGGCGGAGCAGCAAAACAGAATGTCACCAAAATGGCCGCCCCAGGGAGCCGCGCAAGTAAAAACAGCACACAAACGCAGAATGACAAAGCAACACTCAAGCAGCATGTATGTAGGTCTTCTCTCCACCTCCGTCTCATCCCTCTTATTTCTCCTCTGCCCACCCAAAAAAAAGTTTCACCGCTCTCTCGGAGCAAGTCCTTAAGTTACTTGTGTCCTTGTTGCGGGACAAAGTCACTACCCGAGAGAGTACAATCTCAATGCAACTTGGTAATGTGGTATAAAAATCAAAGCACAGGTTCAGAGAATTTACAAAGTAGACCTGGACCATATTACTTTTGATCTGGATTCCGTTGCTTTTATCTTGTGTGATGCCAAATGGGAATTCCTGTCGGCTGTTTGTGCTTCCACCAACAAAATTGTTTCCTTTGAGGGATGCAAAATGGTTGCAGAAGGTAACAAGTAGAAAAAGAAATGCTGTTTGAAGTCCCTCACCCCCACCCCATGATTCATCTTTTTTTTTTTTTCCTGTGTGGGCAGAAAGCATCGATCCAGCTCTGAAGATACGGCAAATAGTCCTGTTATGTGCAGTCATAATTAAATATTAAAGAAGGCTTATCCGTTATACACCACAGTGCCTACTCTGCACCTGAGTTTATTCACAATCAAAATTATTGGGGATGTGTATATACGGGCAAGATTTTGACTTAATGCAGATGGGCAACCTGAAGAAATTGCAAGGTTCAAAGTAGAATTGAGGAAACATTAGGAAATGTTAAAGCCACAAAGATGGCGCTGACCTTTCAGCATGCATTTATACTATCAAGAAGTATCTCAAAGAGCATGAGGACCCCAGATTCCTCTCTTCTTTACTGTGATTGTAGCTGTACTTTGCATTAAAATCCCCCTGGATAAAAGCTCTGCAGCTCTCAACCCCTATGTATGTGTTTCTTTGTGATGCTAGTACTTTGAGAAGCTTATTTTACTTTATGGTGCATGAGTGGAGGTAATATGGAAACTGTTAGAGGCAAATAGGAAAGGCAAGATTGTCATAAGAAACAAGTTGCCCCCTTACGTCGCTTCATTATGTTTGAGTACTTCCCCTTGACGTAGCATATCTTCCCCACTAGAATACATTCGTCATTTCTAAGCACAGCTCTTACCTTTACTGTATTGATACTTGACACTTATTAGCAGTACAAGTTTAAACCACTGAAAGTATTTACTGCATCATCATCATCATCAATAGTATAGAGCTACACTGATGCACGACCTGCCACCCAGTGTGCAATGACCCTTTAGGGTGCATCTGAGTGCTAGTAAAGAATCTGAATTGGAAAGAGACCCCCAAAAAAGCTAAGAAGAGAAAGTGAGTAAGGATCACGAAACCTGAAACTTTTAAGTCTATATATCCATCTCTCTTACCCTGCTATACAACTGAAATGCTTCACTGATTCTGATTAAGCACAAGCAAAATGCTAGAATATCATATTTGTTCATCCTATACCCTGTTTCATCCATGCGCCTCCCTTCCACAACCATCTTGACTCTAACTTCTCTACACTTCATTTCACCAAAAGTACCACCACACTTGTCTTTCTTCCTTTGTGCACTACCCACGTTCTCTTTCAAATTATATTACATAGCTTTTTTTTTGTACATACTTTTTGTTTGTATAGTTCTTTAAAAACACACAGAATTGAGCATAATTAGGAACTTTTTTTGGCAGCTTCTTTCTTAAAGGAAAGTCCCAATCATCGTCAGCTGTAAGAAGAGATGAAGACTTCTCCATCTTGGCAGAAAAAAAGGTGGAAAGGAAAAGATAACTAAAAATTTCTTCCTTCCTTTCTCAAATCTTCTCCCTAAATACTCACACCCTCCCTTCCCCCACCCCCACTCATCAACTCTCCACCCTTTTTAAACTGTCGCTCCCAGGAGCTCTTCGGACTTGGCCATGATCTCATTTTGGTTGGAGTCCAAACCGTAGAACTTAACCTTCAGCCCATCGACTGGGTGGACAACGGGTACTGTGATCACGCGGGGGAACTGCCGCGTAGCCAGCTCGAAGCGGCTGGTGCACGCCAGTTCAATTGCCAGGATGCGAAGGAAGAGGGTGGCAAGCTGCTTTCCCAGGCAGGACCTGACGCCGCCACCAAAAGGCAGATAGTGGAAGCGACCCTCTTTGTCTTCACTCCGTTCCTGACTGAAGCGGTCAGGGTCAAAGGCATCCACATCCTTGAAGACAGCAGCAGTGTCGTGGGTGTCCCGAATGCTGTACATCACACTCCAGCCCTTAGGAATCTGGACCCCCTGGAGACAAAACACAGAGAATCATAACAATGAACAGATATGGAAGGGTGCAAGCAGATACCTTTGGTGTAATCAGAGCTTAAAATGATTGTTCACTTATGCACATAAGCTTGTATGACCAGTTATTTTGGAAAGTAATCTGATCCCTGTTGTTGTATTCCAAACAAATAATTGTGGATGTTTCTACTCATTTTGTATGCTTTCATATTCAAACCAGCTTTTCTCTGTTCATACCAGGATACAGGAATATGAGAAGCATTTAGGGTTAAAGTATTCTCCTGGTCAATTTGGGAACCCATCGGCTAGTCTGTTGATTTAAGTTCTGGCTGCAAAAGGCAATTTTTCCAGACTTGCAGCAGATATGTGGGCCAAGACCTCCTGTTCTATCCAGTAGTCATTGTTTCTAAATGCAAATACATTTAAAGAAGCAAATGAATGCCAAATTATCACCATCATAAATAGTTTCAAGACTGCATTTTGCAGTATTGAATACATCTGTGATGGTGATCAGGAAATTGGAACACTTTCTATGCCTAAAATTGTCTCCACTGCCAACGGGTTCTGCTTATTCAAATGCAGATAACTGTTTAAAGAGATTAGTCCTTGGTAAATGTCCCCATACGACCTTGTGTTTTGGGGAAGTCTCAGTTTGTGTGATCAGACTGTTGAAGCTCTTGTAATGATTCTTGTAGTGCCTGCAGATTATGTTCTAACATCTAATGAAGCATTCATTTGAACAGTGAACTGATTAACTGAAGATTCTTCTAGTTGAGTCACTGACTTTTTTGGTAGATTCGACTGTTTAATGCTTAATGGACAGAACTACCATTGCACAAGGAAAACCTAATAAGGCTTGACACTGACATTGTTTAAAATGCAAAAAATATATATATATATGTTAAGATGATCATGCTACATAATGAAAGATAGATGCAGTAATGAAAAATATACTTTTTTGTGCCACTTACGTCGAGCTCGAAGGTCTGCATGGCGGTTCGGTAGGCTCCGGAAACAGGAGTAAAGAGCCTCAGCACCTCCTTGATGACACAGTCCAGGTACTTCAGGCTGATAATGGTGTCGAGCCTCAGCTCTGCTTCAGGGCAGAGGCAGCCATTGTAGAGGAGACCCCTGGACCTCAGTTCCTCCCTCAGGCGCTCCAGGACTTGAGGGTGGCGGAGGAGCTGCATGATAAGGGAGGTGCTTGCGCTGGCAGTGGTGGCGAAGGCAGCGAAGATCAGCTCGATGGTTGATTCCTGTGGGTCAACAAATTGATGTGATGCTGTGTCAGTGCACTCCTTCATTCCTATTTGGTTAGCAGTCTTGCAAAAAAAACCAAATTTATCTCGCAACCGCATTCGAGGTCCCGAACCCGCACGGTATTAGCGACCCAGTGCACTCGTGATTTCAGGATGAGCCGGGAACAAAATTTGGTTTTATGGGTTTATAAAATGACAAACAGCCTTGAAACACAAAGTTCCTACTCATCACTATTTACTACTTGACAATAACTGGGAAAGTAAGAACTCATTCTTGCATGATCACAAGCATTCATTGAGTACTTGGCAGTACTCAGGGTGTATGAGCTGATTTGTCTTTACTTTGTGGGCAAGCCAACTGTACTCTCATTCCATCTCTGATTGGCTAATTGCTTGACGCTTTAATAAAGGATCTGCAGAGTGCAAATAAAGAGGGTAATATTATGTGCTGAAGGCTGAGGGTGGACGTCAGCCAAATGTTCAACCATAGTCTATCATACTGCTTTTGAGCTAGCAGCAAACCCAGAAACTGCTTGTTTAAGAGTGGTATGTTGGACTATTATTTTAAAAAATGTAAAATCTCTTTTTTTCCACTAAGTTAAAAAGCAGAACTATGTGCAAACTCAACTATACTTTGGACGCAAATCCACTACCCCACACCTCAACCTTGCCATTTGTTTCGGAACAATGTTAGGCCAAAAAAAAGAGAGAGAGGGGAGTCAAAAGCCAATACATAATAAAAGTATGCTGTTTTTAATTCCTGAAAAGTAGTGTGTTTGGAAATATGAAGGTAACATCCAATGACAACATTTAGTGTGCCATGCTGGGACTATTATTAAGGTGGTGGAATAAATAACAGTGAGACTGGGCAGCACGACTCTCATTATAAGACTCGCATCTGCCATCGTCTGTGTCAAAACATGTCTACGCCTCACCCTACATATATATATATGCATGCGTGTGTATGTGTGTGTTATAAATGCATGCGTCAGAAAACTGCAGGAGAGTGCTTCAGCCTGGGCCTCCGCAACAGGGCCTCCCCAGTTCACTTTGTGTGTGTATTTAAATATGTGTGTGTGAATGTGTGCGTACAGGAGGCCTCTTTCAGACCCCTAGCAGGGGGGGAGTGTTGACTTATTTTTGGCCCTGGACTTAACCCAGAAACCACAAAGACTGAGAGAGAAGCAGAGAGTCAAGTTTCCACAGAATTCCTCAGAATTACTTTAATAGGTAAACAGAGGGTGTGCCTGACCATGAGTGTGTGTATGTGTATGTTATGCTGTTACTGTCAGCCAATTAAAGCAGCTCACTTTCATATTTCAAAGTAAGGTGCGTATCATTATCCCTTTTCACTACTTACGATCACGAGCTGATTTGTCAGAGATTTATGATGACTGTGTTTTCGGTCAGCCCAGACAGATTCCCTTTGGCAGCTCTCTGCTAGGTAAACAGTGATTTCTGTGTGTGTTTGCACCCATACGAGTTAGTGTGTATCCGCGTGCTTCCACATGTGATTGAGTGACTTCTTGTGCGTCTGGCTTCTTTCCAGTGCATGTTTGCACACCCTGCCCTCTTTCTCAGGTGGCTTTTTGCCTTTAGGTATGTTACCTTGAGTTCCTGCATGGTGAGCTCTGTGCCATTCTCTTTGGCGCTCTCCATCAGTACGTCCAGTGCATCACTGTAATCCTTGCCTTGGGAGCGCAGTGGCTTCTCCCTGATGGCTTTCTCTATGCTCTTCTGGAGGGTGTCTCGTGCACGGATACCCTGCAAACACACACAAAATACATCCCTTTATGCTTAAAAATGTGTTGTTTCCCACTGAGAAGATTGTGACATGGACAGCGTGGTTTAATCAGTGCACTTAGTAATCAAAACAATACAATTCGATTTTATTCATATAGCACCAATTCACAAGGCGCTTTATATTGTAAGGTAAAGTCAACAATTGCATGACCCTCTGTGAACAAGCACTTGGCGACAGTGGGAAGGGAAAACTCTGTTTTAACAGGAAGAAACCTCCAGAAGAACCATGCTGAGGGAGGAGCAGCCATCTGTCGTGACCAGTCAGAAAAATGCTTCTTACATTTTTTTGTTTTTAGAGACATTAATTTAAAAAATAATGTGTTAAGAGGCGGAAACACAGATCAGTTCACTTACCCTCCTGTAGCCACTAAACGGCAGGTCTATGGGCAGGCTGAAGAGGTTGTTAACAAAGTCCTGGAAGGTTGAGAACAGATGCTTCATTTCCTCCTCTGACACCCTGAAGCCCAGCAGCACCCTCACAGCCATGGTGAAGGACAACCTCTGGCTCTCCCTGCAGAAAGATGACCAATGAATGATATTCATTTAGAAGCCCTTTCAAGTAGCCTGAAAGAAACATCTGTGTTCTTTAACTCTTGTAGATTCTGGGTTTCTACCTAGGCTGATAACATTTCTCTGGTCAGTGATGCTCATCATAAACACCTTTCTACCTGAGGTTGACTGGGATGGCAGCAGTATTTTAATTTCGCTTCCAGACTGTAACTGCTACATTAACAATTGTCTTCACAGTTGGACCCCGGCCGTACCTGTAGACGTTGATGGGTTCGGGGGTGGAGCTCCACACTCTGAGACTCTCTTGAATGACCTGCTGGATTTTAGGGAGGTAGGACTCCAAGGCCTCATGGCTGAACACTTTGGCAAAAACCTGTAGAGACAGAAAAACAAGAAAATGACATCAAGCTCAAACGCAGAATGCGATTGCACCCATCTGCTTGTATGACACGGAAAAGTACAAGTCAAAACAGAGGACAAAAGTTCACAGATTATATATTGTAATCTCCTCGGTCTTGGTAAATCCTGACTGACAGGATACGTGAAATGACAGCAGTAAGGACACGTTTATTTTGCTGTAATGCTGACATTCATTGGGGATTTATTGGGTTGTTTTGCCTGTCTCTCTCTTAGTTAGCAGGGCATGTGTACAATATAAAGTGAAATTTGCTACAAAGTTCCACAGATGACCATGAAAGAACCAGCTATTTTTTTTGGTTAAGGCTAAAGATTTTAGCTGTGCTTTTGTAGCCATTGTCTTGGCCTTTCCTAATTTTCTACATTTTCTGTCCATTAATCTCCTTCTCTTTCTTTACTTCTACCTAGACTAGACTTTCCATAATGTGTTGATTCTTTTTCATTTTCTGTGATGCCCATTCCTTATTTATCCCCAAATTCTCTCTCTCTCTCTCTCTCCCTTCTTGCCCTCCCTTGCTCTTTACAGAGACTTATACATTGTGGAGGTTTTCCCCTGTAGTCAGCACAACTAGAATGACAGACAGAAAGAGCACGAACAGAGAGGAGGGGGGCCAGAGCTAAGTTCTTTCCTGGCTGCTCGGAGTATTTCTTAGTATGAATCAGTCACCAGTCGTCAGTGTTGTTTGGACGAATAACATTCCATCAGATTTAAACTCCAAAACTGCCCTTGAAACAGTCTTGGGAATGATTTAGAATTGCAGACCATTGGGGAGGAGAAAAAGAGAGGGAAGTGGACAAGAACAGGGTTTTTATATTAAAATGAATCATTCACTAATGCTTAGTGTTATTTGTATTAATAGCAGACGTTAGTCTAAATCTAGACGAGTGAAGAAGAGAGAGGAGCACACAGCTGCTTCCTTGGTGAAAACTTTTTATAGAGTTGGGGAGAGCTGAATGGTGGCATTTCACCAAGTGGAAATCCGAGGCTAAAAATTTATGCCAAAGGGGAGGTGCAGTTCCTTTACTTGCCACTGTAGGCTGATTTCAAAAGTGAGTCAATCCCCTTAGACTCCCATATTAGAATGCACCTTTAACTAATTTATCTCTCCATAACAGCTGTATGGAGTTGGTGTTTTTATATTGTCCCTTGTTTCAGTCTTACTTAGGCCTAAATTAAGGGCGTGGCTGCCTTGTTGACCAGAGGCAGCCTTTACGTCCAACTAATACAAGTAACTGAAATGGACACTTCAAACATGTCTGGAGCATTCTAAAGCAATAATCTGAAGAAAAGTGATGTCTAGGTGTGCAGTTGACTGTACTAACAGACAGTCCAAAAAGTCTGTGCTCTATTTTATGATACTTATAATCACAATATTATTTTTATTTTATTTTTTTAAAAACTGTGTTTTACCCATCAGTAATCAAAACAGGACTTTCACCACTTTCATCTGAACTGACATCTTATAAATACAATTTATGATTTTTACTGATCACACCTAAACAAGCTAATTTTCAATTAGCAATGAATACATCTAATGACACCCTTCATTCCACTTTAAGAAGCTTGGAGTAATTTTTGAAGTGTCTCCAGTCTAGCAGATTTGAAGTGACTTTAAAAAAAATGTGTCTGTTTTTTTTTTGTTTTTTTTTAAATGTTTTATGGCCCTCTTCTAATGGCAACTTGTCTGTGTTTTTTCTAAGCTTTATTTATTCACTGTGGACTCTTTTTATGACTTTCTGCTTTTTAAGACCCTGCAGTGCAACTCATCTATACTAAAAACCCTGTAGAGAACCCTGTTTTTAATAACAGGATGTTGTAAAATTATGTGCTTAATCTCCTTTATAATGACTTTTGTTTGGAACCATCCTCAAAAAAAAAAAAACCCAAGTAAAACAAACAAACAAAAAACTACAGTGTAAGTTTACAAAAGTATATTGTGTCTGGATTCATTGTTCTATGGTGAAACATGTGCAAATAAAGTACCTTTATTGTGTATTTTGGAATATACTTCCCATATGTTAACTCACCGGAGGAGCATGGTTAAGAAGACAAACTGTTTCTGCTTCTCTTCACTGAAATATAGAGAGGGACGAAAGGAGCTTCTAGTGGGATTTGAACCCAGGCCAGAGAGGGTACATGTGGTTCTTGAGGTTGATGTTTCAGCCACCAAAACATCAGTTGGGCACTCATATTCTTATTTTGCCCTCTACTTCATTTTCCTCTCTTTTTCTTCCACTCTTCTCATTCCCCCAAAGCCCGCTTCCCTCCCTCTGTCCCCCTCAGAATGAATGAACAATAGTCCACTGAGCTTGTGCCGAATGCACGGGTGCGTGCATGTGTTATATGCGCACACTGTACCGGTATGTACGACTGTGCTGTGTGTTAGGGAGTGGTTAGAGTGGATCACAGAGCCCTCTAAGACGTTAGTAGCACTACATTTCCTCTGCTGCCACACCCTGGGGCTGCTGGTCACAGATCAGCTTACATGACCCCAACCACAGGAGAATGCACACAATATCTGAACTCAAAAGAGTCTGAGACGCTAAAACGCTGGCTGTAGTGACGTCTTTTGTTCGTCTGGATGACAGTTTGGTAGTTTGCGGAGTAAGTGGATTGGCAGTATAGGATTAATCAGTCATTTGTGTGTCTGTTTCCCAGGTTACAGTGGACACCGCTGATTGGATTTGGATGAAATTCGGAGGATTATGCATCTTTAAACTGTTTTCCGCTCATTTCATAATGACATCGATTGTCCCATGAGGGTTGCTGTAGTTGCATTGCAATACAAGACTGCAGATTGCCCCCACCTCTGCCTCAGCCTGCCCCTATTCCCGGGGTGTCGAATACTGCCAAACTCAAATTTGTCAAAGCTGTCAGTGTCGGAGAGATGACTCTCGACTTTGGCACTACGATGCACCAGTCATGTTAATAATGAGACAAGTCTTACTCACATATCAGTGCTCGGTCAAGACAACTTGGTGTCACATTGAGTACTCTTATGTGCAGGGCTGCTATTGTGAAGGGACATACAACAGAGCCATTTTGTCTTAAATCTAACAAAGTGCTTTTTGTGCCAAAACGTAACCAATCAGCGAGAGAAAACAGAGAAAAACAAATCACAAAACACAAAACTCCCCATGGGGATGCAACAGTCTCCTGTTTGGCAGCTTTGTGACTTAAACTCCCACCAGCCCTCCTGCTTCTTCATGCTGACTTTCTGCTTTTGCTTGGCTATGTAATCATTCTTTATATTGGTCTCTTTGCTAGTAAATTGGATGGTCAGTTAGTTGGTTTGTAAGCAACTTCATTATTGAAATAGTTCTAACTTGAGTCCACACTATACACTGCAAGCAAGAAAGGGACAAAACAAAAGTGGAGAAGGCTACATTGTCCCCAACTTGACCTTTTTCACCATGACATTGGACGTTAGCTCATAGCCTAATCATTGGCTTCCCTAAAAAGGACTTGCACCCAGCTGCTTTCTCCCCAAGTAGCCTGAATAGTCCATGTCTTTTGATCCATAGCACAAGTATGTTCAGTATGTTCAGTATGTTTAATAGCTATGTATCTCTTGGGTTGTTGGTTCATCACTTGCTACAGAACTAGAAAAAATGTAGACTGTACAGTGAGGTATGGCACACTCATATGGTATCTGGCCCTAAAGCCTGCCCTAAAGCTTGGCATTCTTTTTAGAGCTGAGTGTAAAAGCAAAGCTATTGGTTTACTGGTCAATCTATGTCCCCCAACCTCATCTATGGTCACGAGCTCTGGGTAATGACAGAAAGAATAAGATAGTGGATACAAGCAGTGGAAATGAGCTTTGTCTGAAAGGTGGCTGGGCTCTCCCTTAGAGATAGGGTGAGAAGATCAGTCCTTTGGGAGCTGGGAGGGAGTAAAGCTGCTGCTCCTCTGCATTAAAATGAGTCAGCTGAGGTGGTTCGGGCATCTGAATAGGATGCCTCCTAGACACCTCCTGGGCGAAATGTTCTAAGCAGGTCCTACTGGGAGGAGGCCCCAGATAGGCCCAGGACGTGCTAGAGAGATTATGTCTCTCAGCCAACCTGGAGATGCCTTGGTGTTCGCCTGGAGGAAGTGGGTGGGAAGAGGGAGGGCTTCTCTATTTAGGCTGCTGTCCCCACAGCCAAGCCCCAGAGCAGTAGGAAATGGATGGATGGATGGATGGATGGATGGATGGATGGATGGATGGATGCATGGATGCATGGATGGATGGATGCATGGATGGATGGATGGGACCATAATTTACAAACTGAACATCACATTGTGCTCGGTAAGTCTGGAAGGTAAAGACTGAGACCACGAAGAATATGAAAAGAGTATACCGAGGGTCATAGATCAAAGGGGCTGAGGGCCATTTTCCACTAACCTTCGATACTAGCTGAAGTCTTTTTGCAACCAGAGGAGTCGTCCCCTGCTGGCTGTTAAAAAGAATTCACATTTAACGCTTCACTTTTCAAATCCAGAAGCTCTGTCCATGTTTATGTGCAATGTATGCAACTCAAATGTTAGTGAATCATCAAAAATCTGCAATAATGACAATGACACGCGCGCACACACACACACACACACACACACACACACACACACACACACACACTAAGGAGAGAATAAAGGGCAAAAATACTAGTTAAGCCAAAGTAGGCTGTGTAACATTGTGAATTTAGCCATTTAACCCGTCTGCACTGGATTATGCATAATTGTTCAATCTGGGTGAGCACTTTGTCTCTTCCACACACACACACACACACACACACACACACACTTATAAATAGAGACAGAGCAAAAAGGTTGAGCTACTGTAGGACCAGTGAGTCAGGCAGTGTGTGCACAGGCAGACGGGAGACCAAGACTCTGAAAGGTAACTACAGGTCAGACAAACGCACACATGTTCAGACATACACACACACGCACACACACACAGTATCTCTGGCTGCCAATCAAACACAGTTTTTTCTGCAGTGTCACTTTGGGATGTTCTAAGTTCCACACAGGACAAGAATGTGTGTGTGTGTGTTTTAGTGGGGGGGATTGTTCAATACAACAGTCATTTTGCTGCACCACAAAAACGTGACTGTCTTCTGTAGCCTGCAGCGCAAAGACACAGGCTTAAAGACACACTCATTCCCGTGCTCTAACACACACACACACACACACTGATATAGTCAGACACACTCACACACAGACACAGTTGTCCTAATAACGTCCATATGTCTTAAATTATGTGAAAGTGCTGCGAGCTGCTGGTTCCACAGACATGTAAAGACTCCTTTATTCTTTTCTCTGCCCTCCTTTCCCTCCTTCTCTCTCTCTCTCTCTGCTCCCACCTCTTCCTGGCTCTCCCTGCCCCTTCATCCATCCTTTTTTTTAAACGATACTTTTTATTCCTTTTTGTGCTCTTTTCTCTTACACTTACACAAGCAGTCTGCATGTCTTTCCCTGCTTCTATTGTCATGCTGAATCAGAAAGCGATTGCTTTGTTGATGAGGGTTAAGGTCAGTGCATGCAAACAGCCAGGTGAAGGTTAATATTTCATCCCTGTGAGTTATTTTAAAGAGAAAGGCTCTGTAGAATAAAAAAAATTGAGCTCATGGAATATGATGCGTTACTTTAGTTTGTTAAGCGTTTATGTTATGTTTACATATCTGACCAAAACTGTTCGTTTTTACTGTGACACGTTCATTTGATGGCTTCAGCTACAGTTTACTCTGCATATTTAAAGAGTAATCAACAACAGCATTTAAAATATTTGAGCTTTCCTCCACATAATGCAGCTACAACACTGTATTCAGACATGCATACACCCAGTTGAGGGTAATGGGGTGGCTGGAGCCCATCCCAGCTGTCACTGGGTTGAAGCCAGGGTACACCCTGGTTACATAAGGAGAAAAACACAAAGTGATTCACACCTTCAACCAATTTTGAAACACCAACTAAGGATGACTGGACTGTGGGAGGAAGTTACCCAGTTACCCAGCAGGAGCCAATGCAATCTCCACACAGCAAGAAGGTCTCAGATTTGAGGCCAGGACCTTCTTGAAGTGTGGCAGTAGTGCTAACCACTGTATCGTTACACCACCGTGTATTCCTGCTAATCAATAATGAACTTCACTGCTCGGTTGGTGGACTTTTATTTTTTTTACTAATTTTGATAATCTTCCACACATGCAGTATTTTTAGGACAGCATGGGACTGGATTGATTTGAGCTGGATTTTCTGAATCCATCATTAAAAAAATACTATTTGCATTTTCTCAGAAGTCCGTGTCACACCCCATCTGAAACACAAACAGTCGCTGGGGTTCCTTAAGGCAACAAGAGAACAGAGTGTAAATTTGGTCTTTGGCAATGATAAAGCTTGGAATACAAAGAAGAGACACACAGAGTGGTCTTCACCTCACTCCCACTTGGCAGTGCCCTCTACTGGTGATGAGCAGAAGCACAGGAGGCTGACGCAAACATTTGAGAGCAGAACGCAGAAAATCATCATCTCACAAACTCATGGAGGGATGAAGCACAACGCTGAAAGTGGTAACAGCGCACTGATTTCACTGCACTCTTATTTAAAGCAAGCTTTAATGGAGTTCCTCCAGCAGCGACCGACTAAAGGCATCAGACTGAACTATTAAATGGAGGCTTGGGTCCATTCTTCTCTCTGTGTCTCTGTTTTGTTATTGTTGCTGTTTTCCATCCTCTATTTATCATTTTCTCTAAATATAGGGATTGGGCAATGGTTGCAAAAGAATGAATAACAAGGGGAAAGGAAAATGTGGAGAAAAACGGGAAAAGAAAGAGGTGGTATGAGGGAATGTGGGCGGCTGAGGGCTTGAAAAGAAGAAGCGAGAGGTATCTCACAAAGCTGAAAATAAAGTAGCGTGTGGTGTGTGTGTGTGTGTTTGTGCAGTGTTGTTTAATTATAGAGGGGCATGTTTGCACTGGGAGCCAAGTAGGACTCTGAAACCACGTGAGCATTTTTATTACCAAACCATGTGGTTACGAGAGAGACTTTAATCATGTGCACTGCCTACTGCAAAGACCAGGGTGCAAAAATCGCATCTACTTCAGTGCTTCATCAATTCACTGAACTCAAATGAAGGTGACTTCAGGTTCAGTGTTTTGTTCTGACGTGTCAAAGCGACTTTAATATTTCATACCAAGAAACATCAGCTGAAGCCTCCAGTGCTTACTGAATTAATAAAGCTTATTGTTTTTGCTTTTTTTCTCGCAACTTTAAAATCTAAATCTTTAATTCCAACATTAAGCTCTAAAACATCAAGAAATTCAACGCGTCCAATAAAAAGAAAAAAAGTGGCCAAAGTTACAAATTGTGCAGCATTTTCCCCTCGTGTGCTAGAGGAGACCAAAAAAGAGAGCTACATATAACCTCCAATGATTGCACTTCCATTTACCAAAGCTGGATAAAGCAGCTGCACCCTTAAACTCCGATTAACCCAGTCAGATACCTCTGTGAAGTTTAAACAGTCTTGCCATGCTTCTAGTCTTTGCACAGGCCCAAAAGGACACGCGCCGCTCTGGAAAGTCTGATGCCTGCGTAAGCACAAACACTGCATTCAAACCCTGAATCATCCGAGGAGCAAGTCATCCAGCAGGAACAAAGATCTTAGCCTGCATAACCAAAAATTACCAAAATAATAAAGTCCCTCTGTTTACAGCAGCAATACAAACTGCATGTTTGATCTTGTTTTCAGTCAGGGATGATGTGGAAGTCCTGGCTGCCCTCGTTAGGCTCTGGTTGGCCTGTAGTGGAAAACCAATCTACTGTGGTTCTGTGATGGAGTTAGTTTCCTAGCTTAACACGGGGTTATATGGAAACTGGCTGGCTGTCTTGATCCACCAAAAGGCTAATGTGCTGTGTGAAGATTGTTTTTCCATATGAAAACCGCACAGACAGCAGACACATACACAAACACCAGAGGAGAAGTTCTGCTCCAGCTGGTCAGACAGTTTCTTATTTTTCTCTCAGTTGATGTTGTTGCGCTTCATTCTGTTGACTTTATCATCCAGAAAACAGGAGGGAACCCTGCCACCCCCCCCCCCACACACACACACACACACACAAACACAAACACAAACACACAAACACTCCACATACTCCTACATAACACCTGACCTCTGGCTCTCCTTATAATATCGTTCTTTCTGTGATGTGATGTGACTATGAATCCCACAGCAAGCAGAACATCAAACTGCAAACATATGTACCTCTGAAGTAGCCTGTGAGCCACCCACTTACGGCCTGCAGTAACTTATATATAAGCAAGTGTTTCTGCACCTGTCATGAGCTCAGCCTGTTGGTTTTCTGATGGCTCTCCATACCCGGCTCACTTTGTGTTCTGGTCACGTTCACTGATAGCCTTTCTACTGCTGTAACGGCCACAAGTTTGTTTGACACAATCACACACAAGTTAGAGTGCTGTTTTTTGGGGAGGCGAAAAGCTGCTAAATGGCTACTTAAAAGTTGGTAAATCTAGCTACAAATGTACTAAATTGTCAACAGTGAGGCTTACTGATCCGTGATGGGATGGGCACCGAAGCAAAGACGGTGTGCTAAGTGCGATTAAAACAGTTCCAAGAACAGGCCTTCCAAAAAGCAAAAGCCTTACCTGATTTAAACTTGGCTGATCTTCTAGAGCATGGCGTGACAGCTTCCAAGCGGCTTTTAGATCACTCCCTGAAAGTCCTGTTCTGACCACTTGCACTCTGTGCACTCTGTGATCTTACCACAGGCTTGAGCAAACATCAGCTGCTGTTTCATGTAGAGGATCATCACCGATGACCAGAGCTGGGTCTGCAGCTAAGACTGAGCAATTTTTAGCTTCTTTTTTCTTTTCCAGTTTAAGAGACCACAAAGCCATTAATCAGCAATTTACTCTTTTTTTTTAAAAAAACATTCATAGAGAGACCGAAACACATCAGCGGTGCTGAAACTGGTCCAGAGCTGCAGGTGTCCCGTTAATGAAGATGATCTCGAACAGGAAACTAGCCAAGTTTAAATCAGGTTAGGTTGTTGAAGTCCATTCAAGAAAAACAAACAAAAATAGAAGAATAGTTGGACATTATCATCTTAGCTCAGCTGGAGTTGAGGCCATGGCTAAATAAGCTAAAACAGTGTGTGGGATTCCAGCGCTCTAATTGTGTTGCTTCGTGTTTTACTTGCAGAAAAGGCTTCAAAGACTTTCCTCCTTAGATTCAGGTCAAAGGTCTCATTGAACTCGACCATTTGACACTATATTGCTTGAACAGTTTAGGAAGCATCTTTTATTTTTTGCCTATTGTGGAGGCCAGAGGTCACAGACAAGCGGCAGTTTTGAGTCTTGCTCAGAGGCACTTCAGCTTAAAGTCTAAGCAACTTCCCTGCATGTGTGCATCCATGTCCCCGTCTGGCTGAGAGCAGGGCACCGTTCAGCTGTATGTGCGCGCACATATGCTTTTGTGATTGTTGCGTATATGTGTGTTGGGCCCCCACAGAAAGCCCCTCTTTGTGCCGTGTCGGAGGCAGCCTTCCTAATCAGGGGTCATTACATGAGGTTAGTGCGGGGGTCTCCAGGGAGAGGAGAGGGGATCAGAGCTGAGATTAGACCCAACCAACCCCTCGCCCGTCCCAGGGCACGGCGGCAAGGAAACGTGACCCTGCCTCCAAACCCCTCAAAAAAAGAAAAAAAAACTGTGTTGGCAGAGAGAAAATGAGAGACTGGTTTACAGGAAAACACAGCAGGCTCTGCTTCTTGTTTTTCTCGTTCCGATTCTTGTGGTGTGTGTGTGTGTGTGTGTGTGTGTGTGTGTGTGTGTGTGTGTGTGTGTGTGTGTATGTGTGTGTGTGTGTGTGTGTGTGTGTGAGTGAGTGAGAAAGAGAGAGAGAGAGAGAGAGAGAGAGAGAGAGAGAAAGGTATGTGCCCGGGGGATAAGGGGATAATGGGAGGGAGAGGTAAGTGGCTGATTACCTGAAATGGTCCTGGCACAGAAACGAGAGAGAAAGAGAGGAAGCGCAAGAGAGAAAAGAAGCAAGAAAGAGAGAGAGCGAGAGATAATAGTCGAGGAGAAATGACAGAAATTAAGCAAGGGATGTAAAAGGGAAAAACAGAAACATGAGGGCAGAGTCAGCCTCTCCCTCTCTTGCTCTGTCCAAAGGCAGAAGATAGGAGGAGAAGATGGAGTGATGGAGGGGTCGTTCTCACGCTTCAGTAGCCAGGACGCTGCTGATAAGAGCGAGCAGACGGGATCAGCTTTACACTGATACTCTGTTTGTGTGTCCTGCCTCACTCTTTGTGTAGAGGAGGACTCCAAGTGTGTGTGTGTGTGTGTGTGTGTGTGTGTGTGTGTGTGTGTGTGTGTGAGCATGAATATTGATGAGCGTTTGCATGCAGCTGTAGCTGCTGCAGGATATTTTGGGACTCAGTTAAAGATGCTTTTCATTCTCTAGTTCAATGGGTCCCTTTCCAAAATTGTTCATGTCCCCACACCCAATAATTTCTATTAATGATTAAATCATTGAAAAGTTGCTTTTCCATGCGTTAATCATTTGCATTTAAGTTATCTCTGCTCCTTATTTTCTTCATCAACCACAGTGCATTGCTTCTGCCCTGGCTCCTGATTCGCTGTTTTAATGATCTGCTGCTAAGTTCACGAGTTTCACTCTCAGACCGCTGGCTGCCCAAAGAAAAAACAATTTGAAGACATCGTGCTGGATGACGGGTGGATTTTTCACTAGAGAAATCTATTAGTTGGGACTTCCTATTAAACTTGGTTATTCGTCTTAATAATTAAAGAATTCAATAGATGTGAAATTCAGAAGTTGTTGCTCGCATGTGGAGACAGATCTTCATCCTTAGCAAAAGTGAAAGCTCATCATCTGAGATGACCTGGACTGCGGACTGATGATTTTGCATGTTTTCATTACCTCGTATTTCTCTGAGAAACGTACTTGAGCGCTATCTCAGGGTGAGCATTTGATATCCCTGTGCACGCTGCAGCAAGCAGCTGCAATTCATGTGACCACATCCATTTCCACCCTTCAGCCACACGTGCATTACAACAGCAAAGCATAAAAGAAAAGCTAATAAAAATTGGGTCTTTCTTTTAGGGGAAAGCAGTCAGAATTGGTGAAAGCCGGACCGTTAAGCTGTAAAAAGGCCAAACAGGACAACCACAACAAACAGGATGATAGTTCATCATCGCAATTACTTGTGTAATTAATCTCGTTGTATTTTGTGCTGTGATTTTTGCGTTTATGACTCTATGGTTCCCAAATCTTTCTGGGCGAGCTGCCTCTTAAAGGACCCCCTCGTGTGGTATCTAGCATATGCCTCCTACTTCACAATCTTTGACGCCATCGACACTGTGCCCCCCCCCCAAAGTTTCAGACACGTGACGTGATGATCACAATCATCACAGTTTCTATCGGTCAAAGAAAAAGTGAAAGGGAGTAAAGGGTCTAACTCAGTATATCTGTTGGTGCAGAGATATTGGGTTACGGTTGGAGTTTATCATTAGAATGTAATTTTATAATTTGCTGCTAATTATTTTTGGGAAACTGTTGGCTATTTGTTGCAGGCTGCTAGGGGTCTAAACTCAAATGGTTAAGTAGCATTTAAAATGCTAAAAAATATATCTCAAAAGAAAGAAAAGTCCTGATTAACTCAAGCTATTGTGCAGATTTAGTAAATGACACTTAAAGGTATACTTCCACTGTACTTATTTTGATTGTGTCGCACTAGTATTGTGGTCACCAGAAAGCTCTGGGTCTGCAGTAGTAATTTATTATAAGGCTGTTCTGTTTCTTTCTTTGAGACGTCTTAATAAGCAGTTTAAGTGCGATCCAGTACAACATATAGCTTGTAATCCAAATGTTTACACTGAAAATATTTAATCTTTGAACTAAAAAATTAAAGGCAGTCTTATTTTGTGTGGCGTATTATGTAAATCTTTCTAGGTCATGTTGAGTTTTGGTAGTCAGCATGAAATGAACAATCAGAAAAGAAGCTTGAGACACGTCTCTGATCTCCGTATCGAACACATGTATTTGTGCGTTCATGTAAACTTCAATTCACGTGTTTCCTGACCTTCCTCCTCTTGCGGTGGATGTCTCCGATGCTGTTGGCCAGTGAGTTGGGTCCCAGCAGCGTGGACGTGCTTTGGGGCCAGTCCACAGCCACCAGGGTGTGCTCGCCCATCAGCACCTTGCGCACGTTCTCAGCGCCCGTCACCCGAATCACAGGACGGCCCAGCAGGTGTGTCTTGAACACGTTGCCGTACTTCTGTCTCCGTGAAGCATGGAAGCCTGAGCCCTGGATGAAGGGACAGACAGGAAGCACAGAGATCAATCACAGGCACTGTCTAACTGAAAGTGCCGAAGATGCATCTCCTGAGAGGCACCACCATTGCCCTCAACCACCATTAGCAAAAGATGCTAGTTCTTCCTGGTTTTTTGCACTTGCTAATAATTTAAAACAGTCTTTAGGAGCCGACCTTCACTCCAGCTTTTGATCTTCCTCTCTAAAAGGCTTCAATAAATACTATTTCTCTCTCTCAGTGGCTCGGGGGCCCAAAAAGACTGGTGAGTTCTCCACATGCTAAAAGTTACTGATGTTTGCATCGTCTCTGCTCTCAGAGAAAAAAGTAAACTTAAACCAACTGAAAGCAGCAGACTGCAGATGTTTAAGAAGCCTGTATACATCAGGTTAATGCAATGAAAACTGATTCAAGTTGCCTTTAGGGCACAGGCCGAGATCAGCTTTAACATCAGTCCACGAGGGGTGGGGTTAAAGGTTCTCCAAACATTTGCAGTTCAGGCTTAAAGTACAGTAAATGAAATTTCTCATCCTGATGGGCCAGACTGACAGCAGACTGCTTGAGGATATAATAAGTTTCAGCCTCAGTTTGTTCAATTTAATAATTTTCCACTTCAGATAGCTTTTTTCAAGTTCAACAACAGAGATGGAGCTTTAAATGAGACCTGTTTTTCATTAAGAAGTTAAAAGGTGTCAGGCCTGGGATCCCCACTCTGCTGGTGACCTCCCATCTAATATCTATTTTACATATACAAAAAAGTGAGAAAGATGACAATCTGTCAGGGAGCATAAATGCTGATAGTATGTGAAGTGAACAGGGCAGTCATCTCTGAACCGAGGAGGGGGGCCTCTGTGATTACAGCCGCTCCATTTCTCTGGGAACGGTACTCATGGCCACCCATAAATGGCTGTGACAATTTGCATATTAATGATCATGAGACTGAGATTCTGGCTCATTGTTGGTCAGTGGTGCTAGTTTATGAAATCGTACTGTTTATCAGGTCGAGGAAATCCGCAACCAGCTGAGACTTAGGAAGTCACTTGGATGAGCACCGAAAAGTTTCTCCGGCTGAAAACATTCAAATCAACGGAATCAATGTAGAAATGCATTCATGTTTATTTTTTCTTTTCTTCTGCATCTCCTGAACGCTTATTTTTTGTACCGTCTCAATAACAATAACTTCAATAGACACGAATGTCATGAATGAGCTATTTGAACTCCCAGTTGAGCAGTTCCAAACCTTTTTTGGTGTCCATGCTTTGCACTTTCTTTACATGGCTGCAGCTTGTCACCATTTAAATCACAGAGGGTGCTTCTTCCTTCTCAGATGGTTTTATTTGAATGCTACCAAAGCAAGTGAAAGCCATGTTGAAAGAAGAAAATATGGGTTTGTGATTTCTGAAAAGAGACAGGGCACATGTGCCATCAAGGCAAACGTCACTACAGCCGATACCTGCAAAACGGAACAACTCACCAAAAATATGTTGGTGCATAAGCAATACTTTAAGCCATCTGATTTTTTGGGGGTGTCTCTTTAATACAGGCTTTAATTATGTTTTGGGCTAATTTCAACTAGATAATAACCAGTTCATAAGTTCATTTTTCTGCCTTTCTAAACACTCAGGGCCTTCAGCAGTGGATGGAGTCATGTTGTTGGTTTGAAAAATGAGAATTTCAACCTCGATCCATGGAAAAGACAACATCACAGCACCGACAGCAGATTTGGAGGAACTGGAGCACAGGCGCAACTTGGACAAGAGATTATTAAGAGGCTACAATGCTAAAAATGACTTCTGATGCTTCGGAGAATTTCTTGATGGAGGAATAAAAAAAATAAATCTTTGCCTCAGTTTTATGTTGTGACCCATCACAAGGTGCCACATTGCACATCTTGTGGAATGTCCCAGCAGCACCCCCCCCCTCCAGAGGACTGGAGCTGGAGTCAGTTAGCGAGCTGACCTGAGTTCAGCTTTGACGTTGACCTCTAAACCGTCCGGGTCACAGCAGAGCGAGAGGGAGCTGACCCCAGAACTGTAAATGGGCTGTTTGAGTGAAAAGAATATATATCAGCCTGAGGGGCTGCTTACTGTGTTACACACACATATACGGGACGTATACACCGAGTCCAACAAGGCATTATTCACATGTGAGCATTCGCATACACACAGAGACGCACACTCAAGATTCATAAAATTCACAAAAAACAAACAAACACTCAAAGCAAACAAACACGTGGAGGCGAAACTGCAAATTACTCTGACAACACTAACTTGTTTGACCCCAGTTTACTTAAGGGGAAAGAGATATATACGACTGTGTGGGGCACACACACGCGCACATGCTGATATTTATATATATTTATATGTATGTGTAAACATACAGGGCCTGTAAGGCAGTTTAGTCAGACAAGGAGAGCATTTTCATCGTTTTGTTAAAAAAAAAATTAAATTAAGCACAAACCATTCTGATGGGAGCCAACATTAAGACAAACTGTAACCCTTTACATTACAAAACAGCATGAGCAGCAGGGCCTCTGGGTGCACAGTAGGTTTGTGTTTGAATGCAGATCTCGGCAACTAATTTTAGCAGGTAGTCTGTTTCCCGGTCGAGGGCACACCTCAGGCAGCAGCCGTGCTTTCCGTTTGTGTGCTCAAAACTTCACCTCTCGCTGTGAACGTATCCTCTCACTGAGTCCGGTTAGCGCTGTAATTACTGGCCTTGCAGTTCTGCAGTGAGGCTCGGATATGTTTACTAAAATCCAAATCCCAGATGCCTCGGTTGCCAAGAACCGGCTGAGGAGGTGTTTAAGCTCTAAACTGGGAGTCACTTTACATAAGTAGGAAAAAAAAGTGTCCCGCGGTGTGGCTCTTTCAGTCGTCTAATTATCCGAGACCTATTGGTCATTTGTGTGTGAGCAGCCTTTGCTTGTACACAGGTGAACAGTCTTTGTAGGGGGCAAAGAGGGAACGCATTTACCCCAGTGGAATCTCGAAACCTCACATATTTAGATTTAGTGAACAAAAACAGGAAGACAAGGCCCGAATATCAGCCTGATACTACTGAAGCCCCAAAAAATCAAGAGGAGGTATAGGTATAGCTTCCATTTTAATCACCTGGTGTTAAAATAGTCGTACTACCAGCTTGAGGATAAAAAACATTTAATCTCTACTATAGTACACCTCATGACTGGCAGAAAACTGGCAGATTCCACCTCCAAGCACACATACAATATATCTTTACGAGACAAGTAATAATATGACCGCTTTGACCGGATTCATGTTTTCTTTCCATTTCCTTCTCGACTTAAAGGGCATCCACCCGATAAAGTGAAGTGGGCGGATCCCGAGTCGAGCTTTTCTCAGCGTTGTGGTGAGCAAACTTCCAGTGAGAGCAAAGAATATGACAGGGTGGTAAAAATATTAGAGGGTTGTCTAGGCAACTGAAACCTGTCATCTAGCAACCAACCGTCATCACTAAGGTGATGCACGCTGCGTGTGGACGACCCTTTTAGTGTGCCGATAAAATAATGGAAGCAGTTCATTGTTCTTAAAAGTAGGTACGGTATCATGCCGACGAAGCGGCTGCTTGGGCTACAAAGGGTCGCCACAGCGAGTGGCTCCACATCCAGCACCAGTCAAAACTTTTGACTGGTGCTGTATTTTTACACTGGATACCCTTCCCAAAGTAACCCCAAAGAGATCTCCTCCACAGATCAAACTGGGGATCTTTCACTTGTTAGGCAAATGTGTAAATCACTACACAACGGAGCCTCTCCGCACTGTTTCATAGTATGCTGTACTCAGTTTGTTTTTGTCAGTAATCCTTGGATTTACTTCTTCGTCGGACTATACTGGACTTCAGTATTCTGTGGCAGAGGGTAAAACATGTGGCGCGAAGCACCTGCAGAACAACCAGTGATGAGCAAGAGGTCCTCGAAACTAACTTTTCATTCGTGACTGCTTATTAATATCGCTTTTCGTTGCTTTCTGTCCTCCTTGCAACGCAGCTGACATGCTAAGGCTTCTCTGTGTGAAGTCGACCTAAATTGAGCACAGATGCTTCAGCCCTCTCTGCAGCTCTGTTCTCTCTTTCTGTGCTGCTTTGAAAACTGTGATTGCCAGACTGCTTTTATAGATGAAAAATGCTGCTAATTAGCATTCAAGCCCCACACGCCCCACCCTCTCTAGCCGTGTTTGAGAGTGCGCTCAAGCAGTGCGCTCCATCTCATGTTAGGACCTTTCCGCGAGGCGCTGACAGTGTTTATACCAGTTTTTATTCTGTAAAGCTGTCTGATAGCTGCCTGATTTCTGGTCGATGTCGCGCTCTTGGGGTTGCTACGACACATTTCTTCCACCTGATAGTCAGCAGAAAACTGTAGAAACCATCGAGTTTTGGTGTAGCTGGGCTGAGGTTTCTTTAAAGAGTGTATTTTTGAAGCAGCATTCATTCATTCACGCAGCTTTACAAATTTGGGGTTTCTTTTTCTCTCTGTCGATGTGTCTGGGTACAAACTGTTGACCCGAACTGTTTTCACAGCTCCTGTACACTTCCTCTTTTTACTGCAGCAGGCACACACACACACACCAGGTCGGTCGGCTGGCCTCTAGAGCCCTCGGGTGTGTGTGTGTGTGTGTGTGTGTGTGTGCGCACATTTATGTGTGTGTTAAAGCGGAGTTGTTTTCCAAGCTACATTTTGCTGCCACATGGATGTAGAGTGGTCTAGTATGTCTGCCTGGCAGGCCTGCTCACTCACAC
The DNA here is from genome assembly GCA_024447675.2 of Pterophyllum scalare. Taxonomy (NCBI): domain Eukaryota; kingdom Metazoa; phylum Chordata; class Actinopteri; order Cichliformes; family Cichlidae; genus Pterophyllum; species Pterophyllum scalare. The sequence goes on from JAMQGT020001799.1 coordinate 35,487, forward strand.
ACACACACACACACACCACACAGTCCAATTCAAAGGGAGTTCCTCAGGCAGCCAGACAAGGCTCCCTTTCACCCTCCAAGATACAGCATCAGATTGGGCCGATTGTGTACTTTTTTGTGTGTGCGTGTGTGTAGCTTTGTGCATTATGTGTGTATGATTTCTCTTTCCATTTCTCTCTGTTTTCTTTTTAGAAACTCACATTTTGGCAAATGCTGAAGGTTTTCTTCTGTCATATTCTCTGCATGAAAAAAAGTGTGTGTGTGTGTGTGTGTGTGTGCGCGAGCATGCGCCAGGGGTGTGGTCTGGATGACATTTAGCTTAAAAGGTGAGAAGTGTACACCACCCCCACCAAACCCCCAGCCTCCCCTCCCCTCTCAAACCTGGCACAGCACACACACATGGAGCAAGCATGGAAAGTTGTGATGTAATGACGCCACAGTTCTTCTGCAGGGGAACACGTACATAACTGCACGCGCGCACACACACACAGGCACAAATGGGTTTGCAGGGGTAGCCGTCGTGTCTGCAATCACACTGATTGGCTAAAACGCACTTTCCCTCCAAACTCCAGTGAAGCGACGGAGCCTTCACTGTAAACATTCGCAAAAACCCCGAAACCAAAATTGCTCCCACAACATCACGGCTGATTTTTACCATCGAGGTCACAGGCAACAAACACTGATGTGAGCTGAAAACCATAAAGAGGTTTCTCTTAATGATGGTGGGTATAAAGTTTTAAAGCTTTTTTTTTTTTCTTGTGGACATGTTACATAGCAACTGGGAGAAGCACAAGCTGGCTGTGGAGGCAGAAAACATCGTGAGGAACACGCCTCATTTTTCTGTTTTGTTTTGGGGTTTATTTTTTTAATTTTTTTTTTACTTTCCAGCACTGTGCAGTCAGAAGCTGTGAATAACACTGGAACAAAGTCAAAGAGTTTAGGGTGCAATCACACCTTTACCGCTGTTTTACTGTTGAACTGCTGCTGACTTTGGGAAGGTTTTCCAGCATGAACTGAATGAAATTCCTGCAATTACCTGCAACCATGTCCGCCAGTTGGATGCCTTATTAAAGCAACAAAACTGACGACATGTAGATTTTATTTGGGATCCTACAGTGATTAGACAATGCAGCTAATACAAGCAAACAAGGCCCCCAAAAACATTCATAAGTCTGTTTTAATGGTGAGTATAAATAACATGTTATTTTTTTAGGCATTTAAAATAATTCCAGCCCTTTTTCTTAACTTTTCAGGGATCATTTTAAGCAGACTGCAGGCGATTATTTTTAGCGAGTGATTTCTCTTTACCGTATATTAATCTCACGCATTTTGCAAATGGACAGTACATGAAGGTCTGTGTGTAGCTTCATTTAATTCTGCAAAACCGTCGCGCCGACTCTGCCGACAAAATAACAACTGTCACCATTTTTTTCTTTACATGTTGCAGAGAAAAATAAAGACTAGAGAGCCGAGGCGGGACCTGAATCATTGGTACCAAAGGGCCTGAGCCAGCCCACAGTATGGCTTTTCTAAAATCATTAATAATTCAAATTTGTTTCTCTTGTTTTGTAACCATTTTCACTAAAAGGATGGGAATCGGGTGGAGGTGTTTTTATTATCATTACGATAAACACAATATTATGCACAATCAAACTGGGCTGTGTGTGGCCCGTGCTTGTTATAACAACCTATACATCAACAACTTTGTCCTTCTTCTAGGTTTCCATGTAGCAGCAGTGTTTGAGAGGAGACAGCATTTTCCTTCAAGGACAAAATATTTTCTTGACTTAAAACAAAAACAAAAACAAAACACTGTCCCCTTTTAGCAAATGCTTTCCACCAGTCGCACCTAAAAATTCCCGTTCACTTTAAGGTAAGAATAAAACCAGCACCTGAGGGTTGGGCACAGCAAACGCAGCTTCAAGCTGGACCTCAAGGCGGCGTGGTTAAAGGGCGTCAGAACAGGAGTAAAATCAGGGTTTTGTCAAGGTTAAAGGGCTTATACGCACAATGGACAGAGTAGGAACTAAAGGAATGTCCCTGAAAGTTTGTGTGTCTGGACAGTGTTGTCGTAACTGCTAAGCGTTGGCTTCTGCACAATATTTTATCAGATTTTTTTGTTTTTAATAAGAACCTCAGTAAAGGAGAGAGACAGTGAGGATTTTCTGCACAAGCTGTACGCTCACATTTAATCAAAATTTCTTGCAAACACCCCCACAATCACAGAAGATGTCAGAAAATTCTCCCTCTTCTCTCTCTCACACACCACACACACACACACACACACACACACACACACACACACACACACACACATACACACATACACACTGTCCCAGCAAACCCAGCTAGCACGCCGGCCGTGCTAAAAATACCCCCGTCTGCTCTGTTGGGGTTGGCCTGGGGGCAAATCTGGGCCCGGGCTTATAAATGTCCTCTTTGTAGTGCAGTGGAAATGTCCAACAAATGACTCTTTTATTAGGGCAAGACAAAAAAACACAGTTAATTATGTTTACTCAGATCAACCCGCACACACACACACACACTGGCTGGCCAGGGACAGCGAGAGTGTGTGTGTGTGTTTGTGTAGGGGGAGAAAATGTGTATATTTAGAGAGTTTATGAAATAAAAATAGAAATATTCTGGTGATGGTCAGACAAAGCAGAGGAACAGACTGATGAGGAAACAGTAGAAACACCACAAAGGTGGGAAAGGTTATTTACTGGCTGCAGTTTGAGTGTGTAAAGACACACAGCCGCTGATATAAAGATAAAGAAACTGCAGAGAAGGATTTTACTTAAATGTGTGGATTGCATCGATCTTTTCAGAGGCATTCAAGCAGCTGTAGAAGGTTCCTTCGGTTTAACATATTAATCCAGCATAAAGTACATAAATAAATACTATCCTCAGATTTAAACGTGCTTATAAATGTTTTGTGGCAGGATATTTCCAACTAAATTACCAAAAAGTGACAGCCACCGTGAAGGTTTCTTCTAAATTCTTTGCATTAATTTGCTGTGATTTAAATGTACCGCTTTATTTTTTCTACCTTTATACTTTTTCAGGTTCACGGTTGAAGCGTACGTTCTTCACGTCAGACAGCAAACTCGAGTCATTTAACAGCTTTGTGTGAGTTTGCAGGCGTCACACGGCCCCACTTTAAAAACCGCGGCTTCAGAATTCTTTTAACGTCTTCTGTTGTCGAGTTGTGCGAGCTAACATTTTAAAAGAAAGCCGACTTGGCCCAAAATATCAAGCTTGTGAATACACGGTGCAATCGCCTAAGAGAAAGTGGCATATTTCAAAATCACTGCCTCGAGTCAGCCAAGGCAGTGGACCAGTTGTCACTGGGATTTGCGAGACTTCAGATGCTGGTCAGAAGAAGCTGATTGGCTGCTAAGATGTGAGCTGTGTTTCATTTAAAAGCAGAAGAATACTTAACTTAAGCACATCAGTTGCCGAATAATGACCTTAAATTTAACAAACTTCAGATACCACAGATTGAACTTGTTGACCTTTTGCACCATGACCCCTCCTCTTTAGCGTAATCTCTTTTTAGGGTTGCTCTTTTTTGTGTGTTTGTTTTGTTTTTGTGCTTTATTAATTTAGGTGCTACCAGGCCAAACTGACAAGTTTCCAGTCAATTAAATGTGGGGCAAAGAGTGTGTTTGTCTATCTACAATAGATATCGATCAGGCTTAAAAATGAATGCGGACAAATTATACATGTTAAAGGTTTGGCATCGATCATGTGATGGACGTATCTACAAAATTCCTGTGAGACTCGCGTGTGCGCATTTTTGTAAACTAGAGTTTTTATCCTTCTCTGAGGATTTCTGAGAAGGATAAAAACTAAACTAAATGAAACTAACAACTGTTTACAAGCACTTAGCAAAAGCTTTTATTCTAGCTAATCATGTATTAGATGGACACAAACTAAACAAATATATGAGGAGACGCTTGAATTCCTGGCTGGTTATTCCCTCTACCTGTGTGCCGGCCTTCACCTGAAGTCTTCGAAGTTTTTTAAAGTGCAACTTTTAAGAGATGAATAGCGATGTGAGGAAATGTGAGGTCGTTCTTTGTCACCTTGATGCGTGAATGTTACTAGAACTAAGAGAAGACTGTTTGAGCCCATGAAAGTCATAGGCGAAGAGGAAAACCCGCATCACTTACAGCAACTAAATCCACATCAGCAAAAAGAAATCCAAAAGAGCCAGATCTCTGCCCACACAGTGCCTGACTGATGGGAAGGTTTTATGTGGGGAAATGTGTAGTCCAGAAACACAAAGACATTTAACCGAAAAATTTAAAAAAAAAAAAAAAGCTGAATCTAAATCAGAGGTTAAAAATGAAAAGCAAAAAAGCTGCAAGAATAGCAGGGAGGTGCGAGGGGAAGGAAACGAGGTCAAAGGCTGTGAGGGAATTCCTTCTCTCTTTCAGCTGTCAATCATACAGGCTGGTTGCAGAGATACCAAGGAGGTGGTGTGTGTGTGTGCGTGTGTGTGCGTGTGTGTGTGTGTGTGTGTGTGTAATTGTGGGTTTGAATGGTGCGATAGGTCCTTGACTTGACAATGAACCCCCGTCCCTTTGCGGTCACGCCACCATCAGAGAGAGCCAGAGAGGAGGAGGACAAGGAGGAGGAGGAGAAGAAGGGGCAGGAATGGGATGAAAGAAAGACGAGAAGGAAGGAAACTAAGGTGAGAGGAAGGAAGAGGTAAAAGAAAAAAAAATGGGAGGGGGAGAAAATGGTGAGGGACAAAATGTGAAAGGGCGCCGAGCGTGGCAGAGGAGGCGGGGAGATCAGGATGGGTGCTCGTTTCAAAAAGGACGGATTAAGGAAAAAGGGCTACGGATAGTGCAGCCAAAAAACAAGGAGAATAGAGCGAGAGAGCAGGAGAGAGGGAGGGGGTTGGCCCCTGACCCGGGGACATTATAGAAAGGGAGATTATGGTTGTTCAAAACTCTCTAAGCACTAACCCCAGGACCCGAGCTAATACCCTGACACACACACACACACACACACACACACACACAAACACACACACACACAAGCTGACACACATAGACGTCCTCCAGCTACAAGCCAACACAGACACCGTGTGAAAGCCCACAAATATCCTTCAGCTGATATTCCCTCTTTTTCTTCTTAATGACCAAAACCAACAAGGAATCGATCCTTCTAGCAGGTACTGTCTGATACATCTTCTTCCTCCCTTGTTGTCCAGAACTTACCCCATTTCCCTGGCTATTGGAAGCTGTTCACAAGCGGGATCACGCCACTTCTCTACATTGGACGCTGTGGTTGACAAGCGCGCTGCCTCTCCTGCAGCCTCCTACAAGATCGCAACCGCTGAGCTGCACCTGTCTCAGGCTGGAACCAAAACAGGGGCTCGTTTGCACCTCCGGCAAAACAGTGTTTCTGGAGACATCTGCAGCAACAAATTGCTGAATCTGTCTGATTTTTTGATCAAAAATAGTCACTTATAAGTTTCTGATTCGCATAAAGTAGCCTAGACCTTATAGACATAATGTAAATAAGGAGCGGGCTTGTAGAAGCCCTGCATGCATTGCGTGGGACAATGAATGGGAAGTGTTGAAATATATCATTACATGTTCCTTCATCATTACCAACACATAGCCTGTCCTGTGATGTTCATTAGAGCATTGGCTGTAGGTGAACATACTTCCTAACATTGTAATCTGTTTCAGGAGCACATTTCTGATTTCTTGAATGAGCTTTGGTCGGGGCGCTACAGAAAAAGTGAGGAAAGCATCACAGTAAATTATTGGGGCTTTTTTGAGGGGGGTGCAATCAATTTGTTGACAATTAGAAAACAAAAGAATTTAAAAAAAAATTCTGATCTTTTAAAAACTCTGTCAGACAAACACACACACATACACACACTCACTGAGAAAGGGAGATTAACATTGAGCTCTATACTCGGCCCAGGACAAGAGTGTTGAAGGAGGGAGCAGTGTGTTCTCGGGGTGAAAGAAGGGGCAAGGGAACCCGCTGCCAGTACCTCCTGCTAATCTGTACAAGAGGATGAGGAGAAGGAGGAGGAGGATGGCAGAGATGGATGGATGGGTGGGTGGAAAGCGTGGAAAGGAAAGAAGGGCTCTGGTTAACCATTACTGGAGCTCGTGAAAATTTTCACAAACTTAACCTAATAATCACATCAAAGTTGACTGTCACCTGTTTCTCTGAAAATCCTAATTCATAACATTTATGTGTATTAAGACAATGCGTAATGGTTAT
>JAMQGT020001800.1:0-49688 GCA_024447675.2 Pterophyllum scalare
AACTTCCTATGCTGATTTTTTTAGAATTTTTAAATATATGTTTGATATTGCATTATCCTTGGTGAATTTTATGCAGATATGTTATCTAATTTAAGTGGACTCCTTAACTGGCCTTAGATGAAATTTCACAGCCAGGTAGAGTGAACAAGGCAGAAGATGAATGCAGAGAAAATTTTTATGTCAGCTATCAATGATTGACCTTATAAATTATCATATAACCACACTGGATTGAGTTTATTAAATAGGTTCAGAATTGTCAATTTATAATTACAATTGTATAGTCCTATAACTTAACCCTGGGTTTATTTATTCTGACTTTCTGCATGCATATTGGCCACATCTATCCATCCATTCATCCGTCCATCTATGTATTCATCCATCCATCCTCTTGCACTTATTATGTTCAGCGTCGCGGGTGGAGGGTTGTCAGGCTGGAGCATATCCAGGATGACTGCAAAATCAGCTGTGCAGGCCATGATGAAAACCTGAATACATTTGTAATGAGAGCAATCATGAGTGAAGAGTTTGGTTACCAGCAAATTTCACACACGTTTATTGAGAAAAAAATAGGACTTGTGGAGCTTTACTTCTCTTAATGTCTCCCCCCCCCCCCACACACACACACACCATAACTTTGTCATGAAACGCATAATTTAATAGATGTTATTGTTATATGTCATAGTGTTTTACATAACGAGAACACATATTTAAATCAAAAGTAACTAGGGGTTATTTTTGTTCCGTTGTACAGGAATCGGCAACGAAGGACGAGCATTACCATAAAACTTAGAGTAGAAGCGCAAGAAAATTTAAGCGGCGGCTGAGCTGCAGCTCACTTGACCACAGTCTCTCCACGCCTTGGAAATCCGGGCTTGCCTGCTGAGTTGCAGTCAATACTGACACTCGCGTTGTGAGGTGAACACAGTCTGTGGAAATAAACGTGAAAATAAATAACAGTAAAAACATTTTAAGTCTATATCTCTCCTCTACTCATTTGAATACTGCATGCTTCTCTTTTGATTCTTACCTTTGCAGAGGATCATACCAGCTTTTATTGGATTCGGAGTTTGCAGGCAGAGAACTGCTTCCTAAAAGATAAGATGAAACCAATTAAAAATAAGAAACCAAATCACAATACATCCGTCAACAAACTGTGACCATTCCGCGAACTCTCAGTGTTTTTGTTGTAGAAACGACCAAGTCTTACCGCATTTTTTGGATTGTGCTGCTGACTCCCTGCTCAGTAAACCCACAGCATCTCACTTTTAACCTTGGAAAAACAGTGAAAAGACATAATAATCATGCAAAATATCCATCAGGATACGAAAAACAATATTTATAAACCCTCTTCCTTCATCAGCCAGAGGAACACAAACACAAAACAGGACATTCACTGAGCTAAAGACAGCACACCTTCAAAATAAAAGCTCCAGTATTTATAATGCAATGCTGAAGAAAAGTGCACGTGAGTCTTAAAAATCAAAAACAATCTATCCAGATATACCAGACTATGATAAAGATAATTTCTAATCACACAAATTCTTCTAAATGTTCTGTTTCAGACCTCCCCCCCCTTTTTGTTTTTTAAAAAAAAGCAAACTTTTGTCTGTATGATGTCATAGAGTAGGGATATACCCAACACAGTCAACAGCTGTTGAGGTAGGACCAATCAGAGGACAGTCAGCTTGAAGGGAGAAGGCTGCAGCCTTTTTTAGACCAGTATGAAATAAATAAGAATGATTTTGAACCATGAGCACAACAGGGCCACACTGTTGGTTTACATCTCCTATGTCAGAATGTCAACTGCATATCCATCCATCCATCCATCCATCCATCCATCCATCCATCCATCTTCCTCATCTTCCTAACTGCTTATCCAGTACAGGGGGCTAGAGCTTATCCCAGCTGTCAGAGGGTATGAGGCAGCCTATCATAGGGCACATAACACATATCAGCTGTTATATCCAACTTTAGTATACTTTAAAGAGTGTAGCCTTATTGGCCTCAATGCCCTCAAGGACTAGCTGCCAAATTATCCTAATTGACAAGGCACTGGCCTCCTCAACCAGGGATCCTGGGGTCAAGTCCCATCTGGGGTGCTATATATGTTCCAGACCCAATAAAATAAGTGAAAGGACTTCCAACTGTGTGCGTTAAAGTAATCAGTAAACTGCAAGAAGACCACATGAAACAAGAAAATGAAGTTAACAGAAGAGCCCCTGTACAATAAAATCTCCGCCTCTTGCTGAGAACGTTTGTGTTATATCATTGTGATGAGCTGTCTTTGAATATTCAGATTAAATTATTTTGTAACTAGATTTCTGGCATAACTTAGTAGTCTCCAGTTTTCAGGTCAGGGTCCCTTGGAATTAATGCCGGTGTTCCACAGGGATTCAGTCTTGGTCCTCTTTTGTAGATGATAAAAGTTTTGATGTGGCCACTGTAAATCTAAAATCTGCTTATGATACTCTTCAGAAGTCTGTCATCAAACATCAGTTCCTTCTAAACACATCTAAGATCACCGAAGAGTTTTCAACACAAACCCTTCATGTCCTCAAAGCTGGAACTGTTGCTGCCTCTGACTCACGTTTAAGACCCATGTGGAGCAAGGAGGAAACTGGACATTAGAACTCAAATTCTGTTTTTGTTCTGTGAAGATCATTCTACAATTTACAGTTTTGATTAGCATTTGAATATTGTTTATATGCATGCTTCTCCAGCCACCTTAAAGACTCTTGGTTTTGCTTAATCTTCTGCACTGTATTTTATCACTGCAATCTCACAAAGGATTGATTTTGTACAAAAACATGGGCTGGTGTAATAAACACAGAGGGAAGGGAGGACTCAGATGCAGAGCATCAGGAGGCAGAGTCAAGTCTGAAATTTAAGTCTTTAATCTCTGCAGGGATCATACATGAAGGCGGTCACTGAAAACAAACAATGCAGGCAGGGGGCTGGAAGAAAGCAAGGCCCCGAAAATCAGATCATACACAAGAAAAATAACTATGACCATGAAGATGAGGAACAAGATGAGGAAGATGAGTCCAAGGGTGCTTTTATTTAAAGAAAACTCCTCTCTCTTTTTCCTAATCACTTTTCCTTGACCTCAATATCATGAAGGGAAGGAAAAGTGTGAAGGACAATTTCAGAGGACTTAAGTAAAAAGAAGAACAGTGGTCAGAAAATCTGACATTGCTTACACCAGACTCCCCAACAAATGTGACATCAGATTTATGCTGTGTTCAAACTACAATGTCCAGAAGATGGACTACAAAATGAGTCGAATGAGTTCTTACTCTGTTATTTCATACGGGTCACAGACACACAAACCAACAGGGAAAAATCTCACTTCATTACAAAGACTGGAATATTTTTTTTTAAAGGAGCATATGTCATATGGTGCTGTGGCAGGCAAGGCAGAGGACCCAATGCAGGACTCTGAGGCGAGAGCTATATTTAAGCTTTGCTTCATTTGCGAGTGTACAACATACAGCAGGGCTGGTTAGGAGCCAGCAGCACTAAAAACTTGCAAGAACTATGACCTTAACTATGAACATAAGGCGCGCGCGCACGCACACACACACACACACACACACACACAGCAGAAGCATCCACAACAATGACGGTGACAATGACGAGGGCGTGACGAGGAACAAAGGAGAACACAGACAGTATATACACAGGGGGATAATGAGGGAAGTGGAAACATCTGGGGAGAACAGGTGACAGAACACACAAATGAGGCACAGGAAGCAAAAACTACCATGAAGCACACAGGGCAAGGGATCATCAAAATAAAACAGGAAGTGAACAAACATAACACAACGGCAACTTGACATAACACAGGGAAGTAGGTCCTCAAATGAAACACCAAAACAGACATCAAGACAATGACACCAGAACCAAACAAGGAAGTAACCAAACGGTACAGACAACACCGAAGACTAGACATGGGAGGAATAACAGACACCTGAACACAAGACCACAGGGAAGCCAACACGAAGGAAACAGGAACTAAATTCACATAATTATAACAGAAAACTATGACACAACTCACAGAAGAAACACAAAACACACACACACTCATGTAGCCTGTATAGTTTGTGCCAGTGCAGCTCCTGTTCTCCTCTTTGTTTGGATTTCTGTGGCTGAAGTAGAATTCCCTCCATCCATGAGTCAGCTGACCCAAAGCAAAACTTCATTCATGATAATCCTAAAGGCTGTGAATACAAACATGACTACAGCAAACCATAAACACACTTTAATGAATTAATACAGCTCCGGTTCTGGATTTATGTTTTTCATGGAAGTCAACGCCTCGACACGAATGTAATTACTTTTTGCTGCGTGTTTAACAGCTGGTTGCTGAAAATTCAAAATATATCAGCAGATTATGAAAATGAAAAACACACCTATAATTAACATGAAAATCATATGTGCAAGACTTCCAGTCAGTCATGTTCATAAACGGCCCGATGGTGAATCACTGTGAATTGTGAGTTGGATTTAGCTCTTCTCCCTTCATTAAGGATGCTCCGGTGTGTCCTCTGCTAAAGGGGGTAATAAAGGAAGCTTTGAAGCACCTTTTCTTTAGCATTTAGAGAATTTGGCCAGCTCTGCCACAAAGATACTTCCGGGTCACTTCCCTCAGAGGGGAACTTTCCCAAATATAGCTGACTATTCCATCACACCCCAGAACTTGATACATTTGGTCACATGACATAAGTGGATGTCTTCACAGTGAACTGAGCTCACAGGTATTATATAATCAGGTCTCCTATTTCACTCCAAGAGTTTAAAGGCTTGTTTTTATGTATTTGCAATCACACTTGCACATGTTTTTCTTAATTTCTGTATCTGTGAATTATACATTTCTATCTACTTCAAACTTTATATATTTAAAGTCTCTCTTGAAACACAAATCTCAGTCTCAGTGGAAACCTGTTTAAATAAAGGTTTTATCAGTAATAGTAATAAATTAAAGTTTGTTGTGTATGCTTTGGCCTAAAATAAAATCTGCTCACACTACACAGTTTGGGAAGTTTTATTAGAATCATTTATGATTTATTCATCAGCGTTATGAAGGCTGGAGGCAGTCCATCTGCTGCAACAGAAGACCTCATTGGTTCAATAAAGACATGCAGGGAAAACCAATGTTACTGATTTTCAGTGCTGAGGCGCTCAGGTCTGGTATTTGAGGTCAGACCGCCACAGTGATTATTCCAGTGAAAGGAAGGTTAGTTCAACTTGATGCCACATCAGCGCCTGACCTGAGAGGAAGCTGCAGCGGGAATGTGGACCAGTGGTTTGATGAATCGCATTTAAACTTCATTTTTATAGAGGAACGCCCTCTGCAGCCCACAGCTGCTGAACGTGAGCCGACCAGTCGAGGATCAACGTGAGCATAAAAGAGGGAACGGGAGTCAGTGAGCGTCTGTTTACTGACCTCAGGACTGAGCCACGGCTTTACTCCAGCTTGCAGCACCGTATAAAAATGGTCACATGGGCAACATAACAAAAGTACTGAGGATGCAGAACACTCACTCACTACTTTGTGATAACTGTGTGTAAGGTTTTCCATTTAATATTTAACAATACTTTATATTTCACTAATATCAGACAGGATATTTATAGTTTTAATCACTGAGTGCTGCACAATTTTATAATTCGTTCAACAACTTGAATGAATTATAATATGATTTAAATAGTGTCAATAATTCAGTTTCACCAGCAGAAGCCTCAATAACTGCATTCATCCACCAAGGCTGAAGTTTCTCTCCACACTGTGCATGAACTGAGTCCTTGGATCCAGATTAGTTTGTGATATTGAAGTTTACATATACTGAGAACATCAAGATGATGGCTCCCACTTTTTCTTGTTTGACTTTAATATGCATCTGTGAAGCTGTGGCAGCAAATGTCCAATTCTGCCCTCCCTCATAACAGCAAGAAATCCTTCCCAAACATCCCAAACTTAGTAAAGCTGGGTTTTTATTCCTTATACTGGATGAATATTTATATAGTTGAGTATGAATACTTTTACCTGAGTAAAGTATGTGAGCATTGCTCCCACTACTGGTCTTAGGTGGCAATTCATTTTCTTGTAATACATAAATTGGTGGCATCTGTTTAATCCCATATGGGGTGCACTGTTTAAGCATCTGCAAGCTGCTTTGCAGCCCACCTCCACCCCAACTCCTACTCTCCTGCTGCATCTGACTTAATCAGTGTCATGTTTGTTGTCACTGATCTGGGGTCTGCTCTCCCAGAACAGAGCCCTGCCACCAAATATAAATTACTACAGAACTGCTTTTTACCATAGTGGTTCTGACTAAAATAAGTTTAAAGCACCATGTGTAGAAGTACTTGTTATGTCAGCTGACCTTTTTCTGGATTGTAAATCTTGTGTGGCTCATGTGATGGGGCAGGATCTCCTTATGGAAGGGTTGGTGATTTAATCCCTGGCTTCTTCTGTTCCCACACCAATCACACCATCTATGTGAGTGTGAATGAGGCAGAAAGTGCTTCACAACCTGATTAATAAGTGCTGATGTAAAAATAACTGAACTATTAGGGTACAGATCTTCAGGGATCAACAAGCTCTGATCTTAGCCTATAATATTATATCATAATGTAATAAAAGGTACACTTAGAAGAAGTATAAATCACCAATAAACCATAGAGCTATAATAGCAAAGCAGAAGTACTTCAGTGCAGCATTTGAGCAAATGTACTTAACCACTGTGGTACACATGTACAATGACCTGTGCAGACTGCTTATTAATACAAATCTGAGTGAAATCACTAAAGCTGCAGGAAATGCTTGAGAGTAATGAAAAGGTACATTTAAATTTAGAAATATGATAAAGTCATTCCAAAGAAAGATTGCAGGCTCCTCTCTAACAGTCCCATCAGCCAGGAAGTCTCAAAGGAAATTATAGGAACCATCAGACAGACAAAGTCAGGATTATCGTAGCACATCATCTTATAATAATAATAATAATAAAAACCCCACATAGTTAAAATGCTAATGTGTGAAATTAGAGCTGCAATCATTAGATGATCAGTCCTCTGAGAGAAAATTAATCCACAAACAGATGTCTTCACACATTTCAGCAACAAATAGACTAAACATCAGATCGAGCTGAAAGGTGATTGGCTCATAAATTAATAGCTCCTTATGCAAAACCCTGTTTTGTACATGTACTCTACCCTTATTCCTATCATTTGACTGTTCTAATCGTATCTATTCATAATTATTAGGGGTGAGAAACGGCATACCTATATAATTCTGTTTATGGTCCTGATTACACTTTTCTTACTGTTTATTAATACAGTCAGCTCACATTCCAATATGATGCTGCAGTTCTGACTTCTATATTCATATGATGGGGACGGGGATCATAACATGTAATAGCCTCATGTAACTCTGTCCGTGGTCCTTAATCCTATTAAACAGACTCGGCAGGACTGAATGATTCCATCATTTTAATTACATAAATCCTATATTTTGTGTTTGTAAAACTTACCAGGAGAGGTGCTGATTCCTGTAGTTCTGTTTTTTTTTATTGGTTCTGTTATCAGTTTAAAAAACAAGCCCTCGTGTAGCTCTCTCCATGGTGCTGAATTCTATAAGCTGCCTTTAAGCCTCTGTCCAAGATTCTGATTCCTATATGTGTGTCCATGGTGCTGAATATTACATTTGCTTTACGACTCCATTAACGGTGCTGATTCTGATATTTGTATGACAGGAACCTTATTAATCATCAAGAACATTTATCTGATCCTAGAATAAGTCCTGAATCCTATAATAAGGCAGTAATAAGCTCTGTCTACATCTCTGTGATGGACTGCTGACCTGTCCAGCATGTACCCACCTTTCCCCCTGTGTCAGCTGGGATCAGCTCCCCATCTATTCCATTCCTGGAACCCTGAATGGTAATCTTGCTTATCATAGCACAAGTAATGTGACTCTGTCCGTGGTGCTAAAAAACTATCTATGATTATGTCCAAGTTGCTGAGTCCACTATTCATGGATAGGAAATTTTTCTATCTATATTTAAGGCCACAATAGTATTTCTACAGTAATCATATTGATCATATTTAGCAATAAAAATAAAGGTCCTGTGTAGTTCTGTCTATGGTGTCAAGTCCTACAATAGATCTTTATGTCTCTGCCCACGGTTGTGAACCCAGCATTACAACTCACAGTGCAAATTAGAACATTCCTATGTGGCTCTGTCTGTGGTGCTGTATGTATGTATATATATATATATATATATATAATATTTTTAACAATATTTAATTGAGCTCTGTTATTAGTCATTGACTCTGTGTCTCTGTCCACGGTCTTTATTTCTATGATATTCATGCCCCAGAGAATTACACTGTCCACTACAATATTTACTCGTATTCATTATGAAGCGCCTCAATAACTGCTTCACGTAATAGTGGGAATACTAAACTGCATGTTGCACGAATATTAAAGTGCTACAAGCAAAAATATTGTCTTTAATCACATGAATATACGACTCTTAACTTAGTGTAAGTCACAGGGGAGTCCCGACCACAGGAGCGCAATGGTATCAACAACCAGGAATATTCGAGCAATGCTGGATCAGCGTTAGAGGAAGCAGCACTGAGGATGTTACACTGGCGCATGAGGCTTCCACAAATGAATTCAAATTATATGAATATGTTGCGGAATCAGTTTATTATGGGAATTGGGAGAGGCTGGATATTTAGCACGCCTACATTAAAAACAGGCACTGCGTCTGAGTGAGGAAATTCTTGAATGGAATGCATCGCGGCTCCTGGAGCGCCCCTGAGCGCAGGGACCCCACCGCCCGCCGCTCACTCACCTATGTTGATGTTACTTGGGAAACTTGTGCCGCTGCAGAGCCCAAACAGCAGCAGTAGCAGCGGCGGCGGCAGCGGGAGGAGGACCGAGGGGACCGGGAAGCTCTGCAGCCGCATGTTTCCTCCAGCAGACGCGGAGCAACCCGCGTAATCCCATTCACACCTGGACCGGCAAAGATCCTCCGCAGCCCGGCCACAGACTCACACATCCACCGGCAGTCCGCGCACTCCTCTCTCTTTATCTCTGCTCTCTCTCTCCTGCCCCCTTTTCAAACATCCATACTTGGAGCGCAGAGCTCGGCTGCCGCGTCGACTCTGACTCTCAGTGTTTGTTCACCGCTTCTGTACTCCCCCCCCGCACACACACACACACACACACACAACTACACACCCCTCAAACACACACACACACACACACACACAGACTCCAAAGAGCTGTACACATCAATCAGGTGTTTTTTTTACAGACTAAAAACAGTGTGTGACAGATTTTCTGATCACACAGATAAAGTCCTTAAAAAGAATTTGCCAGACGTGAAAGAACAAACTCAGACTCTTCCTGCTGTGAGGAGGAACCGTCCGCAACATGTATGGACGTGTTTACTGGGTTTGATTGGACTTGTGTCTTCTCGGCTGTTTTTCAAAGAGACAAAGAGTCCATTTTAAAAGCCAGACGTGCGCTGCAAGCAGGGATCGAACTTCCGCGGGGAAACCCAATAGTTCTATTTGCAAGACTTTTAAGTCCAACACCTTAACCACTCGTTAAGGTACAGCAACCTCTAACAATGCTCTCAAATGAGGGATTATAGGTTCAAGTCCCATCTAGGGAACTGTGGTCTGATCGGTCCAGTGGATGTTTGGTGGACCCAAGAAAACCGTCTGTTACCCTGAAAGCCTTCTTTTATATGATTACAGGACTGCCCCTTAATATTAAAGTCTTGTGGGTAACATGTGTGACTTCAGTCTGTAAAATGAAGCTCACTGAAGATCCAAAAAACTGCTGTTCCTCTAATGTCCACTTGAGGCTCCCGCAGTGAGTCAGTCCCCATGGCCGTGTTAAAACTTTACAGCAGAAATAAATATTTTACCGCATATGTGGAGGGAATGATTTTTCCTAACAAACCTGTCGAAACAGTTAAAGCTTAAAGCTTGCATCATACTGTTTATGGGGGAGTGCATTCATGTCTATGAAAGCAGAGTATACATGATTAAAATCATCATAAATTGCTGCATTTTCAACTGAATTTCAAGGATACTTAAGTTTAAGATTTTCACACCAGAATGTTTCTCAGCATTAATAGTAACACTGCACTTCTATAAACTAATGTTTAACGATTTTCTGCTGTAGCAAATAAAATACAGGTGGTGGGATTCTTCCACCATTTAAACCATTTTACTGTCCTGTTAAAGTCTGACTTGAACTGAGAGCTGCAGATGTGTCACCCCCCCCCACACACACACACACACACCCAGTCCCAGCAGATGGCTGCCCCCCCTGAGCCTGGTTCTGCTGGAAGGTTCTTCCTTTCCACTGTCCCCAAGTGGTTATTTGTAGGGGTTGTGTGGTTGTTGCAATTTTCTTTTTCCTTAAAGTTGCAAAGCTATGACATCACAACAACCTGACTCATAAGCTGAATTGATGGGCCTGGAGCAAAATTAATAATGCTGCTGCTGCAGGAACAACACCAAGATGGGGGTGTCAGATCATGCATTTTAGACAACCCTGAACTGTCCCCTATCTGTGCTGCTATGGCCCAAACTGCAGCTTCACTTTGCTTTAAGCACTCCGGCCTTTTCCCCACAGAAACGATCTGTAACTCCTTATTTCTCCTGGACGGGATTTTTTGCTTCCCTTCAAACAGGATTAAATTGTAAAGAGTTTTTACCAAAGAAAGAAGAAAGTGGGAGTGGACACCTGAAAGCTGAGTTTATCTGCACTGACAGACTGAGGGCGAGGCGCCATGCGCGTCTAATTGAAAGTCGGAGAATTTCCCGCCTTTAGATGTTAATATTTACAACATACATACATGTAGCTGCTGGACAGAAGCAGATAAATGAGAGCTTTGAGAACGAGGCGTATTCACCGGCAGAAGTTGATCATTTGTCGTGTTTTCTTTGGATCCACCTACGCTGCCGTTAGCCTGTTTGCCAAGAGCAGATAAATTAATTAGACAGAGACGTGCATGAAAGAGGGTGATCACTTTCCTCACTCTCTTTGTTTTGTCTCCATAAATTGGCTGGCTGGGAGTGAATAGAAGGGGATTATCAGCGTCCCCGTCATTCCTTGTGTGGGCAAATTGTGTAGGAGGACGGCCATTTTGTGAGAAGAAACTAGCAAGTTAAGAGTGTGCCTGCTGTCCTTTGGTCCTGAGAAAGAAATTCTGCTGGACTTTGAGGCATGTGGATGAAAATAGTGACTATAAATAAACTATGAAATGTTCACTAATTAATGTAATAGCAGAGTAGAAAAGTCTTGCACTGGATAATGTTTATTTCATGGCAGTAAAACACGTTGATCGGATTGTTCCCACTGAAATGTCTCAGCAGGTGTTGGAGAAAAATGTACCGAGGCACACGAGGAGCCTCGGAGGCTGATTACAGTAATGTGCTCACTCTGGTCTCCGTATACAATGGCAGTGGAAAGCTCTCACTCCCTACAATCACTCACAGCCACAGGCTGTCACCGTGTCTGTTTGGATACTTCTGTTACTGCACTGATACAGAGTACAGCACATGCTTTTTACTCCCTATTGTGTTCCTACAGCTGAGTACCACTGGTGTGAATGGTGTGCTCCATAGCACCCCCTACAACATTTTTATAAGTCAGCCCCACTGCTGTGTATCACCTACATCACTGTATCCAGGTGTTCACCTCCACAGGTGTATAAACCAACACCTCTGCATGCAGCCTGCTTCTACAAACATCAGTGAAAGAATGGGTCGCTCTCAGGAGCTCAGTGAACTCCAGCGTGGTACCGTGATAGGATGATATCTGTGCAACAAGTCCAGTCCTGAAATTTCCTACTACTAAATATTCCACAGTCAGCTGTTAGTGGGATTAGTGGTCAAACAGCTGCATCCCAGCCTTCCATCACCAAGCTCAATGCAAAGCATCGGGTGCAGTGGTGTAAAGCTCGCCGCCACTGGACTCTGGAGCAGTGGAGACGTGTTCTCTGGAGGGATGAATCACACTTCTCCATCTGCCAACCTGATGGAGGAGTCTGAGTTTGGTGGTTCCAAGTGTAAAGTTTGGTGGAGGGAGGGTTATGGTGTGGGGGTGTTTTTCAGGAGTTGGGCTCGGCCCCTTAGTTCCAGTGAGAGGAACTCTGAATGCTTCAGCATACCAAGACATTTGGGACAGTTTGATGCTCCCAACTCTGTGGGAACAGTTTGGGGATGGCCCCTAACTGTTCCAACATGACTGCACACCAGTGCACAAAGCAGCTCCATAAAGACATGGATGAGCCAGTTTGGTGTGGAAGAACTTGACTGGCCTGCACAGAGTCCTGACCTCAGCCTGATAGAACACCTTTGGGATGGATTAGAGTGGAGACTGTGAGCCAGGCCTTCTCTCCAACATCAGTGTCTGACCTCACAGATGTGCTTCTGGAAGAATGGTCAGAAATTCCCATAAACACTCCTAAACCTGTGGAAAGACTTCCCAGAAGAGCTGAAGCTGTTACAGCTGCAATGTTGTAGATGACTAAAGTTCAGTTTTATATTAAGAAAACAGTTTATTTACACATTATTCTGTTTGGACATGAAAACTGTGCTTACTGGCTCTGATGGTGGTCATCAGAGAAGGTGGTGGGATCTATATGATGAACCTCACAGCTGCTAAAGACACTGGAGCTCCAACATTAGCTGTTACGTAGTCCCCATGAGTTGTGTGGTCGCTGTATTGACACACTGTTCCACTGTGCCATCTACGTGTTCGTACTTATTGTGGGAATGAAGCTAACTGACCACTCAAAGCTCACAGTTTTAGCATTAAATGTAGCACAATATCATTTACATCAAAGTAGTAAAAGCAATCACTGCTGAGCTGAGGTACTTCTCTTTTTTTGTGCCTCCTCCTTCATTCAGACTCTAATTAATGCTGCGTGTAATTAGCTGAAGCAGCACATACAGTTGGGTGTCTGGTTTATCTGTATGAGCTACATCAAACAGTCTAATCTGCGTCCACGCACTGGCTGCATGCTGACAGGAGGATGTGATTGGTTGACAGGATGTTTAGTGATAATATCTGAAGGAGATCTGGCTGCGATAGGAGTCATCAGCTCACAAAAAAGGAGACGTCTGTCAGGCGTGAGTCTCTTCCTCACTGTGCTGTGATTTACAGCTGCAAACCAATTTCATTACATAGAGACTGATAACAGCTGAAGGTCAGAAGAAACAAGTCATCCTGCTGCCGTAAAGCCTTTCTGTAATCTGTGGAATAATCTCAGTCCACAGCTTGTTTGTTTTGTATTTATGCTGCAGTTTTCTTTTATTCTGTTTGTTTGACTGTAATCACACATTATTGATGGTTTTTGCTATGTTTATAGTTATGAGAAAGCAGGACGGTGAGAAAATAAAGATCATATTCAGTTTTATTTATATAGCATCAATTCACAACATCATCATCATCTCAAGGTCCTTTAACGTGCAAGGTGAAGGTCCCACAGTATTAGAAACACAACCCTAAAGATCAGACGATCCCCTGTGAGCAGCACTTAGCAACAGTGGGAAACGAAAAACTCCTTTTTAACAGGAAAAACCTCCAACAGAGCCAGGCTCAGGGAGGGGCAGCTATCTGGGCCAAATGGTTGGAAGATGAGGGGAAAGAGAAAAGAAAAAGGAGAACATAGTTTAGTCTTCTAACATTTATCACCTTGTTGCCTCTTTGAATGAGCTTTAGAAAAACTCTGGACGGTGCCTTAAACCTGCATTCCTTTTGATGGTCAGCGGGGGGCGACTCTTCTTCTAGACAGACTGATACATACGAGTATAACACTTCTCTGAGCACTCACAGAGCTTTTATACCGAAGTGAAACAGCCTTTGGCTTCTTTTTTTTTATTACCTCAGTAAACACTTTTTGATGAGTTCATAGACCCCGTCTGAAGTCTGATGTATGTTTTGTAAATTGTTCTTGTTAGCGTTCAGAAGGACGACAAAGCAGGCCATGATTGTTCCTCTGTTTCACAGTCAGGTCCATCCTTCGCTCGTCACATCTGACATCAGAATAAAAAGATGGCAATGACAGCTTAGAGTTACACAGTTGGACTTATTAATCAATGAATGATGTCATGGTGGCAATGTCCATCTTTTATATACAGTCTATGTTCCTGACCAGGGCTCAAGTCTGGATGCAACCATCGTAACTATTATTAGACTAGCACAGTGGAAGCCCTGTTGGTGCATCAAGCCTCAAACAATATCCAGTCCCCAGATTGCTTTATCTCTGTTCAAGTTTGGGCTTCACTTGCCCTTTGGTTAGGTTTAGGGGTCAAATTGACTGTGCTTACCACATGTTTGGCTTCAGGCTGACAGTGTGGAAAAGTGCTGGCTGAATAATACTTGCAACTGAAATGCTTGCGGCTTACAGTTGTGCTGAGTGCCATTAAACTAATCTCTAGTTACTTATTGTAATTATTTCCTGACATGCATAAACTCTTCACTTGTTCTCATCAGTCTGCAATCAGATCACAATTTCATGCTGGTCTTTATTACATTTTGTGCTGCGAGCTGTTTGTTGGACATGAAGCTCAAACCTGCTGCAGTTTAGATGCCTGATTCTCCTTCAGATCAGACATAATAGATTTCTATGCTGTACATTAAATGATCTAAAGCAGCTGGTGGGCTCGCAAAAGAATCATGCTTTTAATCTGCAGCGTCCATAAAGCATGATGTGAGAATGAATAAATGATGACTGCATTGTGCTCACACAGCTTTATTGTTCCTGTGCAGAGTGCATATGATGTGTGTAAAAGCTGGTTAACAACGCTCAGCGCTCAGATTCACCTGCTCTGAGTCTAAATCATAGATGTGGTCTATGTGGAAGGAAGGTGTACCTATATCCTCCTCTGGTCCTTCAGACACCTGACCCCTGACCTCCACCCTCCATGACCTACATATGTAACATGCTTATATAAAAAAGCTTCTTTTTGTTTACAGCAGGTGCTCTTCCTGACTCAACCCCCCCTGAGGGATTAGTGTTGCCTCCCAGAATTGAGCTGGGGATCTTTTGCTTGTTAGGAAAATG
Source organism: Pterophyllum scalare (assembly GCA_024447675.2). NCBI lineage: Eukaryota > Metazoa > Chordata > Actinopteri > Cichliformes > Cichlidae > Pterophyllum > Pterophyllum scalare. The sequence goes on from JAMQGT020001800.1 coordinate 15,105, forward strand.
TCTGAAGCTATTGAATTCAATGAGCAAGCACTTGGTGACAGTGGGAAGGAAAAACTCCCTTTTAACAGGAAGAAACCTCTGGCACAACCAGGCTCAGGGAGGGCAGTCATCTGCTGTGACCGGTTGGGGGTGAGGGGAGAGAGACAGGACAAAAGACATGCTGTGGAAGAGAGCCAGAGATTAATAATGACTAAAATCAGATTTTGTTTTTCTTCTTTAATTTTTGGACTTCCATAACTAGCTAAAGTGAGAGTTGCTGGAGCCATTAGCTTCTCAATCTTTACACATGACTACACAACAGGTGCGCAGGTTTGTGTTTAGCTGTTGGCAGGAGGTCAACGTGGATAAAATACTGGACTGTGAGACAGGAAATTGCTGATTCTTTAAAACAGATACTCAGTTTTTAATGTCTTTTTTAGTTGTGACTTTAAGCATGTGTTTGTTGTTGTAACCGCAACAACACAATAATCTTTGCCTAATCCTGAAATTAGTTATTTCAATCATAGTCCAGCTGAATAATTTTCCTCCAATTAAAAATGTGCAGAATTAACTTTTAGTGTTTTCTCTCTCTAAGGTGCCCATTATCGTACTATAACTAACCATGACTGCATTACTGCAGTACTGCAGTACTGAAGAAAGCCTAACAGTATAGTGACTGTGTGGCCAGTTCTGAACTGTCTATTTACACGATAATGGACAAATAATGGACATTCATTTGCCTTTGTTTGGGTGAGTTTACTTTGTATAAAAACTCATCACATAAGCCCTTATGTCTGAATAACTGGAAAAATATTGAGTTTTTCTCTGTGCACTCTATGAAGTTGGGGGAAAAAACTCAAAGAAAAAAATTTAGTTGCATGACTTTTTGAATTGATGACAGAAACAAAATATGGTGAAATTAATAAAAGTTTGATTGATGGTATAAATGGTCTAATATTCTCACCTTCTCTATATACTTTTTCAGTAGCATTTAATTCGTACTATAGTATCAGCTTGTGATCGCTGGTTGCTGTCCACGCTGAGAAAAGTTAGGAAGGTCAGTTTTTAGCAGTAACAATGATAACAGTTTGAATAAAGTGGTTATATTTGAGAAACGTGTAAACACGAACAATAACATTCAGCACATAAATGCCGAGGACCTAAAGGCAAACAGCTGGCCAAGCTGAACATACTGGGAAGGCACAGCAGCTTCAGAGACTGGATTAAAATGAAGCTACTTGTTACATTGTTTACGTTGTGATGTACTAGCAACATTCCAGACAATGCTTCGGTAACAGCGCCCCCTCGTGGTCACAGGGACAGGCCCAAAGGAGAAATTCAGACGATGTAGTTAATGAGTCATGAAGGAGGACGAGGTCGCAGCGGGTGGATGTGCCTACAAAACAATGTCAGTACTGGAGCTCACTGGATTCAAGCCAATAGTGAGTTTTTAATCATAACTTTAACATGTTTTTGCACTACAGTGATGACTGAAAATGCTTTAATCCTAATGAAGAATTGATTTTAGGCAGAGCTGCCTGAACTTAATCGAAGCCTTACTCCAGCACTGCCACATCACACTTTTAACAGTCGCTGCTGCACTCCTGTGGATTCTATCAGAGGCGAAGCAATGGACTCCGTTTAGAACAGTGAATGGCATCCTCATTCATTTCTTCTTCAACAAACTTCTACCAAAGGACCATTAAACTTTGATTTACCTTCTACATAAAATATTGCTTGCTGTATTTTGCAGTTTAGCACAAAAGTTCAAATCTATTGTACCCACCAGCGTGTTCCCTCTATAATTGTATAAAAGTCCTCCATAAGGCCATTGCTGTTATTGATTTTGGCTTTCTGCTGGCCTCCCTCATGGAATCTTAAGTGAACTGAGCTGCAAACCTCATGACTTTACGACTCTTTTCCTTTGCGTAAGACAGTCGCTGGTTAGTGGTCAGTGTCAGGAAAATGGATAGAAAGGAAAAGAACTTTCTGCTATCCTTAAAAACTTCTGGACACGACTGAGAAATCCACAAGTCAATGAAACAGCAGAGAGAGGTGTGTCCTCCTGAAGTGCTTCTGTCTGCAGTGGCAGCTCTTCCTCTGAAAATGGCCCCAATCTGACCCAGAATCAGATCAGACATCAAGTGCAATAAAGGTGAAAGAATTCATCTTAATGCCAGGACTGCACAAAGTGCTGCACAGCACTCAGTTTTATGGCTGCAGTCTGAAACAAATCCTCATATAAAGTCTGTTTTTAGTCTGATTTAACTGTATGCACGGCCTCTCTGACATCCATGTTTATAACCTGCATTCTTTCTAACGGCCAGCAGGGGGCAAAACCAGGTCTGTCTGCTTCGATAGTGTAGTTGTCTATGAGAAAACGACCCTTATTCTCATTTGATTTATGACATCAGTAAAAACTTTCCTGATGAGTTTATGCTTTCAATTATTAGTTCCCAGTCTTATTTAATACAGCATGATGCTCGTTTTCTAAATGATAGCCACATTTCCAGTTCAAAAAACAAAAAACTACACCTGAAAATAAAGCAAGCCCGAGTAATGAAGCTGCACCAGGATACGCAGTCTTCTGACCAGAGCTTTACACTGCAGGTAACAAAGAGCAGGTGCACCAGCCAAGAAGGCACAGGAGATCAGGGAAGCTTATCAATGATGCAGTAACTATTATGGTTTATGTAAAGAAAGAAAAAAATCAGAGATGATATTTTGTGGCTGAGAACAAGCTTCAGACAGAGGGGCTGATAAACAGGTCGAGCAGGTGGGATGAAACAGGAAGTGGGACACACTGATTATGAAACACCTTTGCTCCAACACTTACGTAGGAGACTGATTTTGTTTGCCGTTACTCGAGCCATAATCAAAGGTCTCGCTCTCACAGCTTTAGAAAATCAAAACTTAATTGTCCTGAATCAGTGCAGCATGTCAGCGAAGTCTAATTAACACAAACTTTACAGGAACTTCTTCCTCAGTCATTCTGCTGTGAAGCCTCCAGCCTGCATCCACAGCTCCATCCATCAAGGTGGAGTGTAAAGAAACACTTGGCCTTAAAGTAGCTCTGCTAACTCTGTCTAATAGATTCCAAATTTTTAACCATAAACTCTTAAAATCACCGTGAGATCATGACAAAAGCCTTAATGAAAGTCTTTTTAGACCTATCCGACGTTCCTGTGATGTATTTCCTGTTCCAGTGGTGAGATACTGCGTCTCTGTGGAGGCAGCTGAGGTGGTCCAGGCATCTGGTTAGGCTTCCTCCCTTTTGGGGTGTTCCTGGCAATGGAAGGAGCCCCCAGAGTAGACCCTGAACTGGCTGGAGAGATTATATTATATTTGATCTGCCTGGGAATTCCTCAAGATCCCCCGGAGGAACTGGAAAACGTTGCTGGGAAGAAGAACGTCTGGAATACCTGGTAAGCCTGCTGCCACCATCATGTTTTTCTACATCCTCATTCTCGTCCTCTGGCAGCTCCATTTTCAACCACCTTTTCCCAGCAGCATCTCCTCCGTGAACATATCCAAACCAGCTCCGTCTCAGCTGCCCAGCCTGGGCTGATGCGCTCATCCCTAATCCATCACCACCAGCACAACTCTCAGCATTTTGAACCCATCGTTCAGACGTGTTGATGAGCTGAGGATGAATGTCAAAAAAAGGAAGCAAAATGAGGAAAAAATCCACAAAATGTGACAAAAATTGAGAAGGAAAAAAATCTACAAAGTGTCATGAGATCCATACAGGCTGTTCCTCTGATGGTCCATCCGAACACCTGAGGAAAGCAGGAAATTTTGAGCAGGCGTGTGATTTATTCATGGCCTTTATGTGCATTAAAGCTGTCATGAGGCATCAGCGGGCTGCAGCGCTGCTCGTTCCCGGGTTGCACATTCAGATCCGGCTCGGCGGGGCCGCCTGCCTGCTTCTGTTCAGCGTCAGCCTGAACTGTTTGCCAGAGTAGTTTCAACAGAAGCACTTAAGACACAAAAGCACTTCACCAAGCTCCGAAGGCCAGAAATAACACGACACATTACAGGAAAATGAGTTCATGAGATTTCTCTGCAGAGGAGAAGTTGACTCGAGGAGAAATGAGGTGAAGTGAGGAGGTCATCGTGTCCCCTCGGTCCTCCTGTTCATTTGTCCTTCCTCTGGTTCAGCCACACTTTCTCTCCATCGTTTCAAACGTGCTTTGAGGTCACGTTAATGTTGCAGGAAGCAAGAATAAACCTCAGTAAAATCACACTGCAGTGAGGTTTTCATCACTTGATAAAAAACTAAATGTTGGTGTTTCAATAGAAAGTCTGAGGAGCCAAACAGCCTCTGGAATTGTTGCCCATTGTATGAGAAAACTTTCATATTCCATTAAAAATGCTTTGACACAAAAACATTAATAATCAGGAGCAGACCTTCTAAAATGAAACAATATTTCACATTTGCTTCAGTTTTGAAAAACAACATTTGCAGCAGCGTTCAGATGATGTTTATCAGCCTGTTGAACTAAATGAACCTGAAGCTGCTGCTCACCAGGCTGGACTTCAGTTTGTAGCTGACTCAGCTGGACCTGATCGTAGGAAACATGTTTGCTTTGTAGTAAATGATCGAAGAGACGTCCATACGAGACAAAATCTTCTTTGCGAAATGTAAATATAATGGATACACACACACACACACACACACACACACATATATATATGTGTGTGTGTGTGTGTATCCGTTTATGCCGTATCCTTCTAGTTCCCGTAACCCACTCATCGTCAGTATGTGCTGGTTCCTCAACACCTGATGATTTTACCTGATTTACCTGTTTTTACCCAACAACATTTCATGTTTTTGGGTTCCACTCCAAACAGCGTCATTCATTCTGGACTACGAGCACAGAAATCTTTCCGCAGGGATTTCTGCACATCTAGACTTTTTAGTGATCAGAAGAGCCTCCCCCTGCTGGCTCTTAGAGAGAATGCAGATTTAAAATATGTCCATCTTTTATCTACAGTGTATGATTTGCACACGGTCAGTAAATACATGAGTGATGTAGGGTTGCAGATAATAACGCTTCTCAGCTGTGTCTTTGTGCGTTTTCAGCTCCTTTTTGAGGTCAGACGAGCATCGGTCTGAGGCGTCTGGGATGGAGGGAAAAGAGTCTGAGCGCTCTTTAAAGTGTGAGCTTCATAAAACACAGGAGAGTCTGTTCTGCATTATTTGTGAAGCTGGTAGTCTGAGCTTGGGGTTACATTTCAGACGTGGTCAGCCAGACGCAGCACTTATTTCTATAAATTTCCATTCTCTCCTTCCCTTTTCATGCCTCCGAGCAGGAGCAGTGCATACTCATGCGACACTGTTTTCAGCGGTGCCACTTGTCCTCCATATCAAAATCGGGTTGTTATTTTTTCCAAATGAAAACTGGTCTTCTTTCCAGTCTTTCCTTCCTTCCTTTCTTTGTCTCCTCCGCCTGCAGGAAGCAAAAAAAAAAAAAAGGGGGCGACTTGCCTTCAACAGCTCAGCTGTCAGCAGGAGTTAGAGCTCGGTAGAAAGGAGAGGAAGAGGGAGGAGAGGTGAGACGAGGAGTGTGAGTATTTATATTTCTGGGTATTTTTTAAGGGGTATGAAATTAGTATTGTGAGACCTGTCGAAAACAAGAAAGGCAGAGAGATGGAAGGAGATAAAAATGTTAAAAATAAGGAAAACTTCTCTATCCTCCCAGCAACTGTTTGGACATGAAATATCAACAAAGAAATCAAATCTAACGAACACTCGTTTCCTCTGTGAGATCACACGGCTTCAGTCCATCACCTTCTTAGCTTCATTCTTCCACCGTTGGAAGCTAAAAACCACACGGCTGAGTCTTTCAGCGACAAACACACACCGGGTGGTAACAAAGAGCTGAGGATGACTGAGCACTACATTTGAAAACATCGGTCAGCACTTTTACAGTAACATTTAAGCCGCCTGACCCCCAAAAAACAAAAAGTAGAAAACAGGTGGAGGCAGAGGACCTGCTCGCTGACATCGGAGGTAAACTGTCTGTCTCTTTTCCTCACCTGCGATGTGCGGGGAAGAGAGCGGATTGGTGGGACGGATACAGGAGAAGATGCAGAGGGAGGCCTGCACAGGTGAGCAGACAGTGTGTCACACAGGTGGAAACGCTGCAGCAAAGTCCTGACGACAGAACGCGCCATGAGCGCCATAACACAGACAGAGCAACGCTTTAAATCACTGCAGTTCTGGTCTTTCTCTGAGACACAATGAAGCATATTAATCTATTCGACCTGCGGCGGCAGAGACGGGACTGCGGCATTACACGTGTGAGTGCCAAAAATCAAAAGTCAGAGCAGGTCTGCACCGCTGCGTTCGAGCTGCGCTTTCTGCTGATACGCTGCACAGTTTACGCAGCCTTTTCATCACATCACAGTTTTGACCTGTAAAACTTGCAGATTTTCATCAGCTTCACATATTTTAATTTTTCCTGCTGTGATTTTTGAAGATAACTATAATTTTATATTTTATTTACTGTGTCGAGGGAAAAGTTGCTGTGTTCTGACCATTCAAATTCATATTGTGATTAAAATATTTTCAGTTTTAGATGTTCAATAAATGTTAGTCCTGTTTGTGGCTGTGTGTGCAGGTTTGGCTGTGACTGAGTTTGAAGAGTCTCGGGTATTTACAGTGCCTTGCGAAAGTATTCGGCCCCCTTGAACTTTTCAACCTTTTGCCACATTTCAGGCTTCAAACATAAAGATATAAAATTATAATTTTTTGTGAAGAATCAACAACAAGTGGGACACAATCGTGAAGTGGAATGAAATTTATTGGATGTGTCAAACTTTTTTAACAAATAAAAAACTGAAAAGTGGGGCGTGCAATATTATTGGGCCCCTTTACTTTCAGTGCAGCAAACTGACTCCAGAAGTTCAGTGAGGATCTCTGAATGATCCAATGTTGTCCCAAATGACTGATGATGATCAATAGGATCCACCTGTGTGTAATCAAGTCTCCGTATAAATGCACCTGCTCTGTGATAGTCTCAGGGTTCTGTTCCAAGTGCAGAGAGCATCATGAAGACCAAGGAACACGCCAGGCAGGTCCGCGAGATACTGTTGTGGAGAAGTTTAAAGCCGGATTTGGATACAAAAAGATTTCCCAAGCTTTAAACATCTCAAGGAGCACTGTGCAAGCAATCATATTGAAATGGAAGGAGTATCAGACCACTGCAAATCTACCAAGACCCGGCCGTCCCTCTAAACTTTCATCTCAAACAAGGAGAAGACTGATCAGAGATGCAGCCAAGAGGCCCATGATCACTCTGGATGAACTGCAGAGATCTACAGCTGAGGTGGGAGAGTCTGTCCATAGGACAACAATCAGTCGTACACTGCACAAATCTGGCCTTTATGGAAGAGTGGCAAGAAGAAAGCCATTTCTCAAAGATATCCATAAAAAGTCTCGTTTAAAGTTTGCCACAAGCCACCTGGGAGACACACCAAACATGTGGAAGAAGGTGCTCTGGTCAGATGAAACCAAAATCGAACTGTTTGGCCACAATGCAAAACGATTTGTTTGGCGTAAAAGCAACACAGCTCATCACCCTGAACACACCATCCCCACTGTCAAACATGGTGGTGGCAGCATCATGGTTTGGGCCTGCTTTTCATCAGCAGGGACAGGGAAGATGGTCAAAATTGATGGGAAGATGGACGGGGCCAAATACAGGAGCATTCTGGAAGAAAACCTGTTGGAGTCTGCAAGAGACCTGAGACTGGGACGGAGATTTATCTTCCAACAAGACAATGATCCAAAACATAAAGCCAAATCTACAATGGAACGGTTCACAAATAAACGTATCCAGGTGTTGGAATGGCCAAGTCAAAGTCCAGACCTGAATCCAATGGAGAATCTGTGGAAAGAGCTGAAGACTGCTGTTCACAAACGCTCTCCATCCAACCTCACTGAGCTCCAGCTGTTTTGCAAGGAAGAATGGGCGAGAATTTCAGTCTCTCGATGTGCAAAACTGATAGAGACATACCCCAAGAGACTTGCAGCTGTAATTGCAGCAAAAGGTGGCGCTACAAAGTATTAACGCAAGGGGGCCCAATAATATTGCACGCCCCACTTTTCAGTTTATTATTTGTTAAAAAAGTTTGACACATCCAATAAATTTCCTTCCACGTCACGATTGTGTCCCACATGTTGTTGATTCTTCACAAAAAAATATAAATTTTATATCTTTATGTTTGAAGCCTGAAATGTGGCAAAAGGTTGAAAAGTTCAAGGGGGCCGAATACTTTCACAAGGCACTGTATGTTGCAGTGAGGCCAACATGTAGTTATTGAAAATGGGCCTTTAAGTCAGCGAGGAGACAGAAAAGAACCTCAGATATTAAACATGGACAAACAGAACAGCAGCGTGTGGCAGGTATGTCAGAGAACCGTCTCCAAGCAGAACATCCCAGTGCACTTCAGGCCTGGCATCACTCGGACAGAAACGGGTTCCTCCCAAAGACGCTGTGTACTGCAGTGAGGAGCGCTTGGACCTTTAAATAGGAGAGACCAAACAAGCACTCCACAAAAGCGTGGCACAGTTTCTTCCAAAAGATAAAGAAGGATGTTAATGTTCACATTTTGGACCCTAACGACTCACCAAGGGGTCCCTTTTTCTGCTCAAACTCAACAACAGAGAAAGAAGAAGTATAACCAGGAGAGACCTGTCACTAAGAGCTCAGTTTACAAACCAAACCCACCCCAAAGGTTCCCAACAGGTGCGAGTGTGTGAAAGGTGTGGCTGTGGAAACGAATCCCTGAGCCAGTCTGCAGGTACACAGGAAGATCAGAGCAGCTGAAACAGAAACTAGTACACAGATTAGTTCAAATGTTTCTAATCACGGGTGTGCATGGTGACAGCACACGGAGCCAAAGTACCACCAACGAGCAAGACAAAGCAGGTGGAGTCTCACTAATGAACACTGACAACAGTCGGTCCCAGCGAGCAGCTCCAAACCAACCTGGCTGCCTGCTCAGCCTTTAAGCAGGTCGTGTAACTGGTGATGCAGCTTGACTGGAGCAGGAGTTTGGGCAGCACTCCAATCGGGCACAGGCGCAGTCCAGAACGGAGGAGGAGGCAGCAGAAAGGGCATCCTGGGTAAGCATCAAACAGACCAATTAGCACAGAGGACACACAAACTACAAAAGCCTGTGTGACAGTGACAGAGAGAGGGGGATACAGAAGAGCCGGTGAACACACTCATTTCAGAGAGAGCGGAGCTGTGAGTGTGGATCTCATCTGTGTGTGTGCGTGCACATCATGACAATATGCAGGGAGGCCAATAATTAACCACAGCAAGGATATTTATACTGTATTGATCAGGGTAAATATGAATTTAACAATAATAAATTCATGGAATGCTCTGGTGCATCCAGACCAAACTGCAGTCCCACCCACAAAGCTGTGTGATAGGTTACACCTCACACGCCTGTCAGTGCTGAGCAGCTAGAAGGACATCTAGAAGGTCTGGGTTTGATTCGACCCGGGCCTCTCTGTGTGGAGTTTGCATGTTCTCCCCGTGTCTGTGAGCTGACTGCACCCTGACCCCTGTCACCGGGTTCATAAGGATGATAACGGGGCACAGAGCTGATCGCTGTGACAGCCCACTCATGCTTAAATAAGACAACACGAACAGCTGATCATACTTAAAAGTGTTCATATGTTTACAAACAGGCTCCTGTAATCCCGGCCTGTCCTCCTGGATATTGTGTGGCCGTCTGTTCAAAAACTGTTTAGTGACCAAATAAGTTGTCAATCAAATGTTGCTGCACAGGCATGTTTAATTTCTGCATTGCAATAATCTGAAGGATGAGTCTCTTTGGAGACATCCATCCTGCACACGCTGCCAGGGAAACCCGCAGGCTGTTAGCAAGAGGCCGAAGTGATTCAGCTAGCAGGCAGCCTCAGACTGAAAACCAGAACAGCTAAAACTTTAGGGTCTGCGGGTCAGGACTGAGAGAACACCTGAGAGGAAGCGAGCAGCTGATGTTAAACCAGACACAAAATGAAGGAAAGTAGAATAATCCTTTGATGCAGGGCTTTCTCTCAGCTCTGGTGCTGCTGCCTTACAGTCAGGAGCAAATACCTCAGATTACATGACAGACTGTAAGAGACCTGACCTGCGGGGGGAGGGCAGCATAAATCCCCCTCCACCACTGTTTGAAAGTCATCGATCGGGCCTCAGAGCAGAAAAGCTGACAGATATTTGTTGCTTTGAGTCAGAGTGTACCTGCTGACGCAGGTACGGCAGCAACAGGAGCTCATCGTGAACGAAGCAGCAGCCGCTCAGCTGACAGAGCTGTCAGTCAGCATCACACGCTGCCTCGTTTTCTCCCGAGCGCACGCAGCAGCCGCTTAATTGGCCCGAGATGAGAGAGGGCTGACGAACCATGCTGATGATTTCCACCAGGCAGCGCTGCCTGGCTCAAAGGCCCATTGGAGAGCGAGCCCTCAGCGCGATGCCTTCAGATGCAGTCTGTGAGATTTGTCTGAACCTCTGAAAACTGTTTGTGTTCCAAGAGGAGCTGCAGGAGCACACGAGGAAAACCACCTCTTTGGGGCATTCTGGGGAAAGCACTTCCTTTGATAGTAATTCAGCTTTATTAGTTAGACATCTAGGTCAACACACACACACACACACACACACACACACAGAGACACACACACACACAGAGACACACACACACAGAGACACACACTGCATGCACATTTATTTCTCCTACCATTTTCTTTGTTGTGTTCATGCCTCTGTTTTATTCGGCAGCATGTAATCATCTGTGCAGGATCTCGATTTCGGGGGGGGGGGTCATGTGGCTCACATGTGCATATTCACGTTTAACAGCTGACAGAAGCAGCCCTGTCTCAGATGCTTTAAATGACAAACGACTCCTGTTACGGGAGCGTTTTGGAAAATCTCGAGTCCTCCTGATGCAGCCTCGGAACAAAAGGGTTTAAATCCAGGACACCTCCCTCCTTCACCTCTAATCCACCTTCCAGCACCAACCAACCTCCATATACTTAAATACACCTGCTGTGGCACAGCCTGTACTACAGTAAGTACAGAGGAACGTTTATCCATGTTTGAGGCTGTAACAGCACACACACACACACACACACACACACACACACACACACACACACACACACACACACACACACACACACATCTCTCTCTCTCCTCTGTTGCTGAACCAGCAGTTATCTGTTCTCTTGTCAAACCATTAGCAGCCAATCAGCTTGAAATGATCTTATAATTGCTTTTTATGCCAGTTGCCATGGCAACCATGGCACTCTTTGAAGCCATTTGACGGTTTTTCGGCGCCTTCGGGGGTTTTGGGGCCGACTGTGTGAGTGAAAGTAAGGCCCTGATGATTTGAGATTTACTGTGCCACAGATAAATACAGCGAGGCTCACAGGCACACACACAGACACACACACACACAGACACACACACACACACACACACACACACACAGTGGTTGTACAGAGTCTGGCGGGCAGGCAGAGCTGCAGGAACAATCGTGTGTTCTCGCTGAGCTGCAGGTCTGCAGGGAGCACAGAGAAAACCAGCAGCCCAAAGGTTGCCGGTTCAATCCCCATTATCACTGACAGAGGACGGAATAAGCAGCCATGCTTCCTCAGCTCACTTCCAGTTTGTTCATTTATAAATCTAGTTCACTGGATTCATCTGACAGCTCCTAATCTTTTCATATTCAGATTTTACCTATAAAATATTACTTTCAAAGAGCAGTGAAACATTCCTACTGAAACAGCTTAATTGCTGAGTATCATAATTACTCATGAATAAAACCAAAGCTCACATCTGCACTTTTCTTTGGGTCACATTTGGCCTTGACTGACTATGTTTTACGCAGGAGAAGTCAAGCTGCCTCAACTCAGCCACAGTGCCACCTGATAGTCTATTCTATTCTATTCTATTTATATAGCACCAAATCACAACCAACAGTCGCCTCAAGGTGCTTTGTATTGTGGGTAAAGACCCTACAATAATACAGAGAAAACCCAACAGTCAAAACAACCCTCCTATAAGCAAGCACTTAGTGACAGTGGGAAGGAAAAACTCCCTTTTAACAGGAAGAAACCTCCAGCAGAACCAGGCTCAGGGAGGGGCAGTCATCTGTTGCGACCGGTTGGGGCTGAGTGGAGAGAGACAGGACAAAAGACATGCTGTGGAAGAGAGACAGAGATTAATAATAATGATTAAATACAGAGTGAAGTATAAACAAGTAAATAAGGTGAATGAGAAGAAACAGTGCATTATGGGACCCCCCCTCAGCAGCCTAGGCCTATAGCAGCATAACTAAGGGGTGGTTCAGGGTCACCTGATCCAGCCCTAACTATAAGCTTGATCATAGTTAGGGCTAAACATAGAGAGGGTGTCTGTCTCCTGAATCCAAGCTGGGAGCTGGTTATATGAGCCGCATGTTTGATGTGAAGTGATATTCAGGCCAGACCTGCCGCTCCTTTAATTGAGCCAACAATACCAAAACTGGCTCAGATTAGAGCCAAAGCTGTCAGTTATCTGGGCTTCAGTTTGTCTTGTGACCTTTTAGAGGGGCCTGACCACAAGTTTGGAGCCTTTTAACTCAAATACTTTCTGGTTTCTATTATTTTCTAATATTTTATGCTCGTCAGTCAGTTGATTATTAAAGAAAAATAACCATGAGGTGTGTTGACAGTAGCTGTCCCTCCCGTGGTCAGTTAATTCCACCTCGTTCAGAGTTTTTGCATATTAATTATGTAACAGACAAAAAAATGAATCTCTCTCTATAAGTTCACACACACACACACACACACACACACACACACATATATATATATATATATATGTGTGTGTGTGTGTGTGCGTCATGTGTGAAGTGAAAGCCCAGTGTTCAGCAGAGATCTCAGGACTAACTCACACAGACATCATCGCTCCGTCAGCACATCGACTCACGAGCTCTCGGTTAGTGAGTCCTGAGAGTGTGTGTCAGTGTGTCTGCGTCTGGCACCGGATGTGTGTCGACGAGCGCCGCTCATGAAGAAAAGCAAAAGGATCCGGACAGAAGTCGGTGCTTAGTTAGAGCGAACAATGATCCACTCTGACACCAACATCTGAAGCTGTTTCAGTCTCAGGACTCACTTCATACCAAACACAGGAGACAAAAGCCCCACCTTGTTACTGCCACCCTTTTATTTGGGTGGGCCTCACAGTCAGCAGATACTGAACTATATGAAATCTATTTTGGTTTTTTCATCCGTTTGAAAAAACTATAACTAATGAATAAAACCATCACTCTTATTTTGAAAGTCACTGCTAACCAGCTAGCCGTGTTTTTTCCAACCTCATGTTTCCATAGAGACACACCAACCAGGTTGGAGTTGTGAATCAGTGAATTTAATCAGAGTGAGTCTGGCTACTTCAGCTAAGCCACTCATCTACCTGCTGAGCCGGATGTAAGCTGTGTGGGGGCATTTAGGCCACACAGCGTCTGTCAGTGCTGTGACTGAGCTGGAAGCACCCAAACAGGCTCCAGTGTGTCTGCTATCTGAGCTGTCGCACTCTCTTAAGTTTTCGAGTCCCACAGACTGTAGTCCACCCTCTTTGACTACAGCTGTCCTGGTCTGGAGGCTTTCTCTGACCATAACCTGTGGAGAACTGCTTCCTGTGCTCCTATACCAAGAGTCTGAGAGCAGAACAGGACCCACAGGCTCTGGTCCAAGACCATGTAGGTGGAGTTCATCCATTCAGGGAATGAAGAACTTATTTTTCGTAACAAGGTATAAATAGTACTTTCAAATTCTTTTAAGAAGGCATGGATCTGCTTTGTGTCTTTCTGCTGCCACAAGCACAACATAATTGTTTGGAAATGACTGAGCTGGCACCCTGTTTGGTTTTTTACACTTAAGGTGTCAAAAGTTCAAAAGGACACCTGTCAGCACCTCTGAAGCTCATCTGTTGAAATCACTGGTGACGTTTGTGGAAGGACAAGCTGAGATGATGCCCAAGAATAGCAAGAAAACTCTGTAACAGTACCTCAGTACACATAAAACTGTATCTTTGGCTGTGGTGGTGGGGTGTAGTTCAGTTTCAGGGGAGGGGTGGGGCAGTAGGTTCAAGGGGCGGCGTCGGGAGAGGATAGCCGGTGCAGCTGGCCGGCATGACAGTGATGAGGTGATTCTCTTTTTACACAGTAGCGGGCTGGTGAGGAGGAGGAAGGATGTGAAGCTGGTGGCAACAACCAGTCTGTAACTGGAGGAGGAGGTAGGCAAAATAAAGTGTGGGCTGATACACTACAAACTGTGTCTGTGAAGTGTGTTTGTGTTGGGGACCAACTGCAGACGTCTGCTACACTGGTAAATTATACTTACATTATGAAAAGTAAAAGTAATTATTCTCCAGCAAGATGTTCCCCATCAGTGGTATATATCAGTGTTATACAGATTAATATTTCTGCTGCAGATTTTTGAGTTTGAGCTCATTTCAGCAGTGAAAGCAGAGCCGGCGGCAGCTTGCCTAGTATGCTAGTCTCCTGTCGGTCTCCCGTCAACGACCAGTGGTTTAGCCACAATATGTATGTGCAAACAGCCAGCTGCAGGCTGCTGGCCTTTCAGCTTGATGAGCTTCAGCCATTGTTAACAGGACTCAGATTTCAGTGGCTGCGTAATCAAGTGTAATTAATCCTGCTTCCAGAGACAATAGCCCACTGCAGCCACAAGATGGCAGTGATTTAAAGGAAGGATGCAAACAGGCACGAGGAGCTTTATGATAGAATGCTGCTGGAGATGAAAGGAGAGAGATTGCTTTACTTTGGTATGTTTTAATTATTTTTCACTAGACAAGCACTGCCTGACTGAATGCCATTGGTTGAAATTAGTTCAGCTAAGGAAGTGAGTCCAATGATTTCCTGACTTTTAATCTTTAGAACTTGAAGCTGTAAAAGGATATATTTGAATGCATTTTGGACTGTAAAGTTTTTCTATTGTGTTAAAATATAAGGCATCCTTGTTTTCAGAAAAGAAATGGCCTTAAAAAAATCCCTGTTACTGTGTGTGGTGAGTTTTTAATTAGCATTAAATAGACAGAAATTATTTTGTTTTAGGAGTTGTTTTAAATTATAGTCTATATAATACACTGGGTTTTATAGTTTTGTACCTCACCCTCCCTACCTGACTCTTTTCTGTCTTTATAATTAACAAAAGTCTGTTATTTATAAGCACATGTAGAAAAAATTGATTGGCCAACTAAAAAGGCTCAATAAAAACACTCAAAATAATAAAACGTCCCAAGTAAAAGATAAACAATCGAACACAGATGATGAAACTCAGTCTTGTTTAAAAGCCAAAGATTAAAAATGAGGCATTGTGCTGAGGTCCTGAGTCAAAGAAGCCACAAGGGCGTGATCTCCTCTACACGTGTAACATATGGCGATGGAGGCAGTGGCCGTATATTCCATGAACTCTAGTGATGTATAAAAAACATATATTCCCACCAAAACACTGATGATCTAGTTTGAATCATCAGTTAAAGAGTTATGATACTAAAAAATCATTTGGGTTGGCTGCGTCAGCGGATCACCTATTTCCAGTCTTGATGCTAAGCTAAGCTAATTACCCGCTGGATGCAGCTTCATATTTAGCTCAGAACCATGACAGTGGTATCAATCTTCTCATCTAACCCTCGGGGAGAAAACCATTAAACTTATTTCCTTTGCCTGATGTGTGAAATCAACATCAGAAAAAACACTTGGAAGGAAACCTAATTTAAGTCAGAGCCAGAAGCTTCGTCTCCAACCTTCCTGCGGTGTTCAGAGCATAACAGTGTGATTTGCTACCAAATGCAATCAAACAGAACAACAAAAGGCAGTAATTCTGCTCTTCTGGTTCAGCGCCTCACTGCCGTGAACTGCAAAATGAGTTTAGAAAGCCAGTGAGAGCCTGCTTCTGAGATCCATCTGACTCACAACGTGGAAATTCATCACAGCATGGCAGCACCTGGAAATTGGGCTCATGGCAGGGGTGCTGCACTCCCCTCCAGTACTCAGTATGGAAATGGGGAATGATCATTAGGACATCAAATTGGATTGCAGAAGTAGAAAAGCTGGAAGGAATTCACAACTGTGGCTTCTTTGACTACAAAAAGCTGCTGCTTGACAGATTGAATTACAGCCCATAATGGGAGAGGATTAAAGCCATGCAGGCGATGCTGTAATGAAGGGGAAACTGTCAGACCAAAGACTCACTGCTCACAAAGAGGGAAATCTAACAGGAGATCAAATGTAAAGCTTACAAACGAAGAATGCATTCAGGTGAAGGCTGAACACGATGGTTTATGGGACACGAACAGCTCAGGGGCCTCACAGTAATCACATCTAAAGATCCAATTTCATCCCAAGTAATAAAAGGGAAAGAAACTGGATCTGGTTTTTGTAGCTTTTGGTCCTTCATCCAAATTATTTGACATCTCCATCAATGACTTATTTTCTCTGCTTTAAGACTTGACTAAATGATCATAATCAGGAGAATTTAAAGTTTGTCTGTGTTTTACTGCAGCCCAATAATCCAGTCCACTCCTTGATGTCAGCTTCAATCAATCATGGTCAAAACCACTCCTGATATTAGCCCTTCTATGTACAGTAGATCTAAATACTTTCAATTCAACTCAATTTCATTTATATAGCACCAAACAGTCATCTAAAGACACATCATAATGTAAAGTAAAAACTGTACTATAATTACAGAGAAAACTCAACAGTCAAAATGACCCCCTGTGAGCGAGCACTTGGTAACAGTGGGAAGGAAAAACTCTCTTTTAACAGGAAGAAACCTTCAACAATATAGATATATTTCAGATCTTAAAAATCAAATAAATGAAAAGGGAGGTGTGGAAGGTGGAGGATTGTCCAGCAGAGAGTTAGGCCTTTAGCTCCAAGTGTTTTGATCATAAAGCACACCTCACGCCAGGATGAGCAGACAGCGCCAACGACAGGGCAAGGACAGAGGCCTCGGGGTGACTGCAAGAGAGCCAAACGTGGACCGAGAGGCATCGGCAGGCAACTGATATTAATCCTTCCACGGGTTCAAATCTGGAAACCTTTTTTTGTTTGACTTAACCGAAGGTTTTAGTCATCTTAGCTGAGGCTGAACTGAACAGCAAGTGAGGTCAACCTTTCAGGGAGGGGCTGAAGAGCAGAGTGCAAACGAAAGGATTGCACTTCATTTATAACATGGGAAAAACACAAGGGTTTCATAATGAAAAGAGTTTTATCCTGCTGGTTTCACAATAATTAGAATAATAATAATCAGAAGACAAACTTTAACTGATAGATCATGTAACTTCATGCATGAACCTGCAGAGTAATGAGCTTTTAAAGTCTTACTTTGGGGTAAATTTATCAGTCTTGCTGAGTGGCTTTTATCAGATTTGACTGATGGTTTGAAGCACGATCATGTGACAGATATAATTACAAACAGTCAGTGTATAATTACCTAGCAACATGAGTGTCTGAAATGTACCAGCTAAGTGCACTTATTCCCTGTAGCAAACTCTATAGTGTGGATGAGTCAGATGCTGAACACAGTGATGATTTCAATATAACATAAGCCAACTAAAGCCAGCCTATCACAGAGCCCAGAGAGGAGGATATCTTCATAACTTTTGTTCCACTTATGTCCACATTTAAACAGCAGGCCGTGTTAAATCCCAGTCTGAGTAATGACCATACAAACACTGACTGGACCAGTGGTGTATAATAAAACACTGCAGTGTCATCTTCTCTCAAACTGCTGTGAATTCATCTCCTATGAGAGTGTCAGCGTGGAGCTTTCCTGTAACATCCCGAGGCAGGACCATAAATAAACAGCCTGAACGATGCCGACTCAGAGGGAGCTGGAATTACTGGCCACACTAGAAGCTCTCTCAGCAGGAGTGAGAGAAGGATCTTGAAGTGGAGAAGAGTCAAATTTAAATTGATATTTTTGATCAGACCTTGTATGAGTGCACGAGCTGAGCGAGAACAGGTGAGCGAGCGGGCTGTGAGGGTTAGGTGATATATGGAGGAAAGACAGGCGTGCTGAAGTGCACTGCAAACGCACTGCAACAAAGGCTGCAAACCCCTTCATCAAACCCAATGATCTAATACTTTAATTTGCTTCAAATTATTTATGGATCGTTTTAACTTGGAACATCCAGCAATAAACCCTGAAGAAAAGAACTTAAACTGGAAAAATAGCCTTTCAAAAAACAGCCTTCAAACATATATAAAATCACAATTTGTTGGTAAAACAAACATTTTATCTGCTCTGCTGGAAACAGCTTTGAATTCCTGCAGCGTCTCAAAGGCAGACCCGATCCAAACTGTCAAATTAAAGCCATTATTTGGAAGTGTAAATGAGAGTGTGTGTACAGTGTCTCTCCAATAATGCGCCGGTGTGTAGTGCTGCACTGACAGGATAAATATGAGTTACTGCAGAGTGAATGGATCATCGCAGCACGGCGGCACCTGGAAATTACCGTCACAGAGTCCCTGATAGAAGAGAGGGGACGACCTCAGATATTCTCAGGATGATTAAATAGCTTCTGGGTAGCTTTGATCTCCCCTGTCTTATTATTATTGGCTGATTAGTCTCCAGGTTATGAGGGAAGGTGGTTTTATTCAGTTGGTTAAGATACAGTAATTAATTGGCAGCATTTTTTATTGGGCTGGATCCAAATAAAGAGTTTATTTTTCTCTGACAGGCCGGCCAAGGTCAGATTTTTAATTTTTTTTAAATTCATACTTAAACAAGAGAAAGAAAATATATTTAAATAAGGCGAAACAAGGCTGCAAGGACACCTCACAGATAGAAAGTACATCAGAGTAAGAAAAGACGCTCCGACTGAGTGGGTCAACCAACGGCCACGGCACAGAGCCCACTCTGAAAGACAACAGTCAGCTGTTTCCACTGATGGCTTCAATAAAGTTTCTTTAAACATGTGTGTAAGCTGAAGGAGAGAAAGGCTTTCCTTTGTGCCCTTCTGCCGTGAGCAGGAAGTGAGAACACAGCAGGACACTAACAGCAGAGATCACTGGAAGCATCACCTCACATTTGCAGCTCATGAACACAGCTGATCTGAGCTCATCGTGCTTCACTTTAAATCGCTTGTTTTGCCCCCACTGGGTGTTTCCCTGTGCCCGCAGACATTTCTGTGCAGGCAGGACATTTTCACACTGTGTCCCCCACAACAACAGCAGGCAAGTCGAGTCAACCCACAGTGCTCCTTATTTTGACAGGTTTTTGCTGGCCTCTTTTCAAAGGTAAAGGGCCTCTTTTCTGAGGCTGAGGAAGAATCTTCAGATACTTCAGATCACTCCAGGAAAGTCCTCTTTTGACCACTTGGACTTCTGCTGTCTGACCTCAAACTTGTGCAGAGAGCAAACAGCTTTTGAGCTGAACTGACTCGACTACCCGAATATTCACAGTACTGAGATTGTATCATGGCAGGAGTTCGACCGTGTGACCCTTTCTCTTCATTCAAGATACAATTACTCCGGTGTGTCCTGCCCAAGAAACCTCACTGAGGAGGCGTCCAGGAGGCATCCTAGTTAGATGCCTGACTCATTTCAAACGGCTCCTTTCGATGTGGTCTAGCGGCTCTGAGCCCCTCCCGAATAACCAAGCTCCTCACCTTCTCTCTAAGAGAGAGCCCGGCCACCTTTGGGAGGGAGCTCATTTCTGCCAATCACAGTCTTTCAGTCACTCTCCGGAGCTCGTGGCCATAGGTGAGGGTAGGTGAGTAGATTGTCCAGTAACTCTTCCACACTTTCTTTACCACAAGGGGCCGGTACAGCATCTGCATGCAGTCTCTGTTCCACTCTCCTCTTGCTCATGAACAAAACCCCATCATACTTAAATTCATTCACTTGGGGCAGCAACTGACCTCTGACCAGGAGGACGATGGTCTCAGACCTAACCATGGCGAGATTCGGCTTGGATTATAAGTCTCAAATTTAATGGCCTTCTATCCAACAGGCCACTCGGCAGTACTGGAACACCTTAAAAGTAATTAAAATGATCCAAAATTTGATGCCTTAGTGTAGAAAAAAATGTCAGGAAAAGCAAAAAACTGAAAAGTGAAGAGACAGAAGGCTGAAGAGGAAACCTCTGAAAACAGCAGGAGATCCTTTTAATAAAGCACTATGATTTCCTCTTATCTGCTCGTGTGTGTGTGTGTGTGTGTGTGTGTGTGTGTGTGTGTGTGTGTGTGTGTAGATAACCTGCTGCTCATCTGTTAAAAAGAAACTTTGTTTCCATATGGGCCAAAAAGTTTAGCAATATCTTTCTTTCAAGCGAGCTGTCAGTGGAGGAAAATGTTTCCCTGTCACGCTGAAGCTCAACAAATTGAGCATTTTCATCTTCTTCCAGCTCAGAGTGTCTTTTCCTTCAGTCTGCTGCTCATTTGCATATGTGGAGGTGTTGCAAACAGATGAAGCTCAGAGTGAGCTCTCTGAACAACCTCAAACTGACATCAGGTCAGTGTAGCAAAGCAAGGCTCATTCGCTGAGTTCTTAACCCTGAATGTTTGGACACACATATTTGTGGGACTGCTGCTTTAATGCAGAGAATCATTTGCAGTGAGGGGGAGAAATGTTGCTCAATATCAGATGCTGACAGGCCATGTATATTTTACAGGCAATAAAGTTGCTTCTTACAATCAGCGCAGCACTTTGCAGTGTCTCAGCTTTTTCAGCACATTCTGCACAGAGGCTGGTCCATAATGAAAAGTGCCGAGAGCACCGAAGACATGCAGGTCACCTTCTCTTTTGTATTACATCTCTTAGATAACATGTTGAAGTGTCTGTCAAAAAAACTGTAATTGAAGATTTTGCAGAAATGTCAGATTCTCAGTTCTCCTGTGCACGGCTGGCAGTGTGTCAGGTTCTTTCCTCTGGCTCTAATAAATACCTGCCACATCACAAAAGGCAGAAAAGAGGGAATGCATTTCCTCTTTTATGCACATTGATGCACATTACTCCATTTTGTGAAATACCCTTTAAACACTGCTTTAGTTAGACACAGAATTCAGGTTTATATGGCAAAACTGACTGCACTGCAGCTTTTCTCTAGATGAATCTGGCAACCCATCTGAGCTGTCAGGATGCATCCAAAGAATAGATGCTCCGGCCTCCGAAAATCCCACCTGGCTCCACTCATAGCATCGCCCCTTCCACTGCCTCTCCTTGGTCTCAATGCCATGCTGTCTGTGGAGTGGTACACACTGTGTGCTGTGCAGTAAATCTTTTGTAAAGGTTATATTTTAATAAAATGATCTGTCTTCAAACATCAAGGGTGAGGGTCCTTTCAATAGTACACTTGGGCTCAGAGATAAAGTAGCTCCTGCTTCTTCCATCCATCCATCCATCCGTCCGTCCATCCATCCATCCATCCGTCCGTCCGTCCGTCCGTCCGTCCGTCCGTCCGTCCGTCCGTCCGTCCGTCCGTCCATCCATCCATCCAGGTCTGGGTTCAAATCCACCTTGGTGGATTTGCATGTTCTCCCTGTGTCTTCGTGGGTTTCCTCCCACAGTCCAAAGACATGCAGTTTGTGTGGTTAGCTTAATTAGTGATTCTAAATTGCCCACAGGTGTGAATGGTTGTCTGTCTCTCTGTGTTGGCTCTGCGACAGTCTGGCAGCCTGTACAGGTGGATCCTGCCTCTCGCCCCGTGACAGCTGGGATAGGCTGCCAGTGCAATACAGCACCATATCCCTCTGCTCTCAGTTTCACAGTAGTGACCTCTAGCCAGTCACATAATTCACATTTTCCCTCACCAGATGGTTGCTGACCAGTCTCCAGACCAAGGCCCCTCGGTTCATGAGATAAAGGAATATTCTGAGGTATGAATCATGCAAAGCTACTCAAGTAGAGACACAGAATCTAAATATGTGTCAGGAAAGGAGCAGAACAACGGTGCTGACAGAGTGATGAAAAACTACCGCAGAAACAAACCCTCTGAGATACTGGACAGCCTTTTATCGTAAAGCTTCACTCTGTCTAAAATAGCACCAGATCACACGTCTTCCACTTCATCAGCTCTCTGACTCAGTGCTGTGAAAAAGACTCGGTTGCAGCCGCCTTTAACAAGGTGATACTTTGATATGAGTAGATCCCAAATAAACTCAAAACCCTGAACTGAAGGTGGAGTGAAACCCTCCTCACAGGGGCGCACACCTCCTCCGTCCACAAACAAAACATATGCTGCGAATAACACGTTACTCTGCGCTGCTCTTTAGCATGCTTCTCTCGCCTCTTTATTACTCATGAACAATAAGAGATGCACATGCATGAGTTCTGCTGGAGTCCAGTGTGGTTTTGATGTGAGGTGAACAGAGCAGAGGGGTGTATGCCTCATTTAACTCCTCAGAGCCTAATGGACGGAGGAGCCCCGACAGGGCAGCTCCGCACGCTCTGAAAGCTCAATCAGCCGTACGGCTCTGCACGCTTCAACCCACGCAACATCCTCCACATGTTAAAGGAACATTTCCACAGTGGCATTCAGCTTACTTCATCTCCTTCGTGTCACCCAGGAGAAGCAGAGGGTGCCTCTGGTTTAAAGGGAAGCTGAGCTGAAAGCACAGATTTGTCTGTGTGGTTGTCAGCCTTCAAGTGAAGGTTTGGAGTGCTCCCAGCTGCTGACACTGCAGGAGAACAAGGAACATAAGGAACCAAAGATGGAGCAAAATAAGCAGAAAACCCACAACAAAGGTGCAAGCAGTGAATGGGAAGCTAGTAGGATTGATGAATTGGCAAAGACTGAGGGACAACATGAAGACTGGCACAGGTACAGGTGAACTCAAAGAGGACAGCGATGAGGGCAGGAAAAGGAATAAAACAGAGAAGCTAAAGCAAACAGGGAAATAACCTCTAAAATAAAACAGGAAGCCAAAGACGAACCTCGCCTTCCCATATTTGTACATCTTTGATTCCTTTTTCACCTCCTCTCCTCGTGTCCTAGTCTTTCCCAACTATGAGATGCAACTCAAAGAGAGAGGAGACGAGGAAGCACAAAAGTCCAGGAGACACAGACGGCTGGAGAAAGATTAGAAACACAGACGGAGTAAAATCAGTTCAGTCTGCTGAGGGTGGAGGTGGATTAGTGAGTCACAGGACACACAGACACCGTCCCAGCGCACCACCTGTGTTTGGTGTATTCAGTATATTTGTTCCCTTTTCTTTGTCCAGTAGCTTTTCCCTGTTTGTGTCTTTTTCTGTTCGTGTCCCGTTCAGTTTTTGCAAATAAACTAAATATTAAAAAAGATACAAAATGAAAGATACATACATGACCACCAAACAGCCATAAACATCTGCAAAAAAGATGCAAAATGACAACAATAACCAGCACAAAATATAAAAATGACACAAATCTTGGAGTGTTTTTTGATAGTTCCTTTGACCTTGAGAAGCAAGTGAACACAGCTGTAAAGAGCAGTTTTTATCAGTTTTATCAGCAAAATCCTACCTTCCTCCAAAGGACCTTATTCATGCTTTCATCACCTCTAGATTGGACTACTGTAATTCTCTGGATTCAGGTCTTGAACAATCATCTCTGCATCTTTTGCAGGTAGTCCAAAATGCTGCTGCACGTCTTTTGACGGGTACCAGAAAGCATGATCACATCACTCCAGTTTTAGCAGCTTTACACTGGCTCCCTGTCCAGTCTCTAAGATTCTTTTACTTCATTTTAAAGTTTTAAATGGAACGGCACCCAGCCACCCAGCCACCCAGCTAAGCTGCACAATCTATAGAACTCTAAAAGAGCGCTGAGATCATCCAACCAGACGCTCTCAGTGCAGCCGAGGTCTCCTTTTAAACAAAGAGGGGATCGGGCTTTTGCAGTCGCAGCCCCTAGACTCTGGAATAATCTGCCACTTCATATTCATACTGCAGAGTCTATACAGTCATTGAAATCCTCTCTAAAACTCACCTTTTTACCTTGGCTTTTAATTCAAGTTCAGTTTGAGTCCCATCAGGTTTTATGTTGTGGTGTTTCTTGTTTTTCGCTTGTCATTAGTCATGTGTATTATATTTGTTTGTTTTAATGTCTTGTGTTTATTTTATTGTCTTATAGATTCTATCTTGCTTATTGTGCAGTCAACTTGTGAAGCACTTTGGTCGACTCTGCTGCTTTTAAATGTGCTATAGAAATGATTTCAGACTCACCAAAACCACAGAGAAAAAAGGCAAATCAGAGCAGAACAGGTTTAAACTAACTGTAAAAGATAAAAGACTGTAAAGGGTGGGAATGGCTGTCTGTCTCTGTGTTGGTCCTGCGACAGGCTGGCCACCTGTACAGGTGGACCCTGCCTCTCGCCCTATGTCAGCCCCCCCCCAATCCTGAACAGGATAAGCAGAAGAGAATGGATGGATGGCTGGATGGCTGGATGGCTGGCTGGATGGATGGATGGATGGATGGATGGATGGATGGATGGATGGCTGGCTGGATGGATGGATGGATGGATGGATGGATGGATGGATGGATGGATGGATGGATGGATGGATGGATGGATGGCTGGATGGATGGATGGATGGATGGATGGATGGATGGATGGATGGCTGGCTGGCTGGCTGGCTGGCTGGCTGGCTGGATGGATGGATGGATGGATGGATGGATGGCTGGCTGGCTGGCTGGCTGGCTGGATGGATGGATGGATGGATGGATGGATGGATGGATGGATGAAAAAGATAAAGTTACAAGAAAAGGGACTACAAAGAGACACGAAGCAATTACAGTAAAAAACAAAAAAATACCCACAAAAAGATCCAAACTGACCACCAGCAGGCAGGAAGTAAATATAGAGGTGCAAGAAAAATAACAACAAAGCAGCACAAAGAGATGCAAAAATAACTTTTAAAGGCACATTTTAAAGACACAACATAAATGACAACAACTGCAAAGGGACGTGCCACGAGTATAAAATGATGAAATGACTACAAAGAACACTAAATGATGAAAAATCACGACAAAAAGCAACTGAAGAAAATACACAAGCTGAACCAAGGTGGAAGAATATTAATGAAGACTTTAGCCGCACTGGTGTGTTCAGGCTCTCAGTTCTCCATCATCGTTCACAGTAAGTTATCCAACACTTTGATTCATGGCTGAACATAAGGGACCCCCCCCCTCCCCCCGCTCCAGCTGATCTTCACGTTTAGTGGAGGAAGTGGAACACCAACATGCTAAAGCTGCAAGACAACAGACACAGGTTCTCATGAGCAGAAAGTAAAGTTACATAGAGTCCACATCCCTTTGGCCTTTGTATGAATAATACAGGACGGGAACATATTGAAGGACAGCCCCCCCACCCCCACCCACCGCCTGGCCGGCGCATTAATAAATCATCCTGTAATGTGATGAATGGTTTGCGACAAGGCGACTAATACGGCACCGCTAAGTTCTCTCCACTTTACCTTTCTTTAGCTTAGTTTTTGTCTGAGGTGGAGAGTCTGCTGCTCTCATGAAGGTGGAGAATGGCCAGAATCGAAGAGAGAAACAGAGTTTAGTCACATTTAGTGTCATTTTTCACACCAGCAGCAGAAATAAAAGCTGCAAACACAAACACGAACACGCTCGATCGATCAGTCTGAATATTTGAATCTGTCCGTTTACTCAGATGAAGTTAAAGCAGTGAAGTCTGCGTGTGGTTGGATGTGAAATATCTGGAGATCGATGAGAATCGGGACACAGCAGGATGCTGAGTGTTAACGTGGCCAGCTCTGCAGCTCTGGTTTATTTGATTTAACTGAAACCTGAGCTGCAGGGTTAACGTCACATTCACTGATATCACAAACTGAAGCCTTGCATGAAGAAGAAAAAACAAACAGATTCACAGCCCTGCATGTGTAACCATGCACAAACAGTGATTCCTGCAGATTTGCCATAAATTGTTGAGGACAAACCTATTTCCTGTTTGTGGACTGCGGCTCAATTAACAAGCTTCTCAACTTCACCGTTAAGTTCCAAGAATTATGGAGGAAAGTTTCTGCACTTCCTCGAAATTCCCATGAACAGTTGTGGATCTGAAGTATCACAGTGATTCACATGGGGACTTACTGTCCTCAGAGACCACTTCAGCCTCAGACTGCAGGCTTCCTTGTGGCTCTGAGACTTTCTAAGAGTAGAATGGGAGGCTGGACTCAGCTCCCAGTTTGGATTCAGGAGACAGACACTGATTTGGAGTCAGTTTAGATTTTTTCTTCCATCTTTTGGCATTCACCTATGTCCCCATGTTTGTTTGTTCATCTTCTTGGATGGGTGTTCTGTTAACTGTAATTTCCCCACTGTGGGATTAATAAAGTATCATTCATTCATTTTTCATTCTTTTTGGGGGGTTTATTGCGAAATCTTTTTTATTTGCTACATTTAGTCTCTGTCCTCACTTGCTGTTCTCCACCCAGCATAAAAAAAGATAAACTCTTCTCCCTTTCACCAAATATACTTTTCATGGATCCGATCTCAGTCAGCCAGGTCATGGGAGTCTGAAGTGCTGGAATCAAAGGAAACTGGACTTCTTGTCGGTTCTCGTACGTTATGAACATAATGCGTGCTGTGCAGTGAGGAGTGCTGTGACCAATACAGATGAGAGCCAGCTCATCAGGACATCTGATTTAAAGGAGAAAGTTAAGGTTTTCATTTTAGACTGAGAACACAGATGGTTCGAGAGAGGAGTGAAGAAGGCCTTCTGTATCCGACTGGAACAACCGTTCACACCTTAAAACATGTGACCTCAACAACTCACACGATCACAGGTCATCACCTCCAAGGTGACAACCCCACTAGATGTTAAATATCTGGGACTTCAGCACAAACCTGAAAGAAGTCCAGTTCCCTTTGACTTGAGCACCTCAGACACTTTTCATTTATTGTCCCCTTTCCCCTTAAACACCCCTTTAAATATGCTTTAGGATTGGCTCTCCTTGTGACAATACAATGGTGCCAGATAAAAAGTCAGAGATCAGCAAAGTTCACAAAGATCTTAACCATTGTTGGGGTACTGCAAACAGACAGACAGCTTAATAAAAATAAATGAGAAAGTCAGATAAAGTGCATGAAGAGGCCTTACTGATATTACCACATACCTCAGGAGGGCATCAGTGTTTCTGCAGAGCGTGGCATCTCATTTTCTTCCAAATATCAGATGATATCAGATCCCAGTAACCTGAAGACCAAGATTAAAGCCTGAACAGAACCCGTCTGTGCCCTAGACCGACCCGACCTCAGTGAAGAGCCGGTCCACAAACCCCCAGAAAAAACCCCAGAAAACAAAGATTTAGACATGAAAATGTGAGACACACAATAACAAAGAGGGAGGAACTGTGCTGCCAGCAGTGACAGCTTCATGCTGCATTCATGTCGCGTGGGAGTCCGGACTGTCGGAGACCTGACAGCTCAAAGACGTGCGAGTCTTCATGTGTCTGAATGTGAATATCAGACACAATGAGTGAAGTTTCCCGTCGACTTTGTTTGATCTGAATCGTAATTATTCTGTCTTTTCACAACTGAAAGAGAAGTGACACGCTGAAATTATGTTTCATAGGGAGAAAAAAGGCTGTAAAGGGTCTAATTATCAGGCAAATATTTAGCGAGAAGTTTTGCTTTAAAGAGGACTCAGAAAGGTGAAATCACTGACAGGTTTCATCTGATTGGATTCATTTCCATCATCCGTTCATCCATTTCCTGCAACTTATCCAGGCCTGGGTCGTGGAGGCAGCAGTCTAATAAGAGAGTCTCAGACCTTCTTCTCCCAGGCCACCTCCTCTAGCTCTTCCTGGGGGACACCACGGCATTCCAAAGCCAGCCGGAGATCTAATCTCTCCCGTGTGTCCGGGGTCTCCCCCAGAGCTTCCTCGTGGTAGGACATGCATGAAAAGCCTCACTTATTTTCATCACATGCCTGAACCACCTCAGCTGGGGGTGTAGCGGCTCTACTCTCGCTCCCTCTTAAATGACCAAACTCCTCACCCTGTCTCTAAGGGAGAGTTCCCATTCTGGAAAAAAACAACTGTCAGCAGAAACTGAAACAAAGGCTTCCTGTCTAATGGCTAGTGCCAAAACTGTGCCAAACAGGCTGAAGGAAGACCAGGAAAGCAAGCAGCTGTTCCAAGAGAAACTTCTAAAGAGCTCTGGATCTGAACCCGAGGCAGCGGGCTTGTATTTGTAGCACTGATTCGGGTTTGTCCAGCTCCAATGAGCTGCCACTACCTGACAGCAGTCAATGAACAGCAAAGGCCCTAACAGGGAGGTCAAAGGTTAAAGGCCTAAGAGTCCTGGCAATGATGGATGGAGCACATTAATATTTTGTTAATCATCCATCATCTGGGAGACCAGGGACAAAGCCAGAGCTACTGAAGACATCTTTAATTTATCTTTATTTTCATTTGTCAGCCATTGTTGTTTTGATTTACTTTGAATAACTCTGATGCCTCAATGTGTAAAAAAGAAACATAAATGAGCCACAAACCACTGTTCATGTTTGCAAAAAAAAAGTTGATTTAAAAGAAAATGTTTCCAGTCCTGGGGGGGGGGGGGGTTGATTAACAAACACCAACTAACCCACCGGTCCAGGCAGCAGTCGATGAACACCTCAGAACAGTAAATGTGTCATTTAAAGTGTTTTTCAGGTGCCTGTGAGGTACTGCGAGCTTTTCTGAACATATGAAGTCAACACTGGAGCCTGTTTGTTTTTGTGTCCACTGTAAGAAGCAGCAGCAGCTCAAGACCACCAACAACTGCCACCTCCAGACATCCAGCGGCAAAAAGAACTGAAAACTGGGAATTTTTGCATCAGTAACTTCATAAGAGACGTGTCTCCATGGTAGGCATCACTGACCTCGGTGAGCAGCTCTGCATTTGGCCTCTTGTGAATCAGGTTTGGGTCACACAGGTAACCATGAGATAACATCTGTTTCTGTAACATGTAACTAATGAGCAGCATTGTTGTCTGAATCCTGAGAGACACTGAGGACAGCAGTCATTTTTCCTGAGTCTGACTCGTGGCCGGGTTCATCTCCTGAGGAGCTGCGGGGGCTAAAAGGTCCAACTCTCACCATTTCAATTTCATTATTCCTTAAAGCACTCCAACAACCAATGAGGACTCTTATTGATTTATCATTTAGCTGATTGACAGTAAATTAACTGCCACTAAATGCCATTAATTTTCCTGTATCTGCCTCCTCCGTAAACAGTCCATCCATCAATCTAACATCACAGTTATTGAAGAATGCAAGTTAGGTGTCAGTTTTCAAAAATAAGCAATCTGATGAAGCAACAAATGAGCTCAAACTAAAATATTAAAAGTTCCTCACAAGAGGCACAGCTGGAGGTGGAAGATGGTCGACATGTCGTAGTTCAGTTCAGTTCAATTTTATTTATATAGCCCCAAATCCCAACAGTCATCTTAAGGCACTTGATACTGTAAAGTAAAACCCCAACAATAATTACAATCAAAACGACCCCCTATGAGCAAGCACTTGGCGATGGTGGGAAGGAAAAACTCCCTTTTAACAGGAAGAAACCTCCAGCAGAACCAGGCTCAGGGAGGGGCAGTCATCTGCTGCGACCGGTTAGGGCTGAGGGGGAGAGAGACAGGACAGAAGACATGCTGTGGAAGAGAGACAGAGATTAATAATAATGATTAAATACAGAGTGGAGTATAAACAAGTAAATAAGGTGAATGAGAAGAAACAGTGCATTATGGGAACCCCCCTCAGCAGCCTAGGCCTATAGCAGCATAACTAAGGGGTGGTTCAGGGTCACCTGATCCAGCCCTAACTATAAGCTTGATCATAAAGGAAAGTTTTAATCCTAATCTTAAAAATAGAGAGGGTGTCTGTCTCCTGAATCCAAGCTGGGAGCTGGTTCCACAGAAGAGGGGCCTGAAAGCTGAAGGCTCTGCCTCCCATTCTACTTTTAAGTATCCTAGGAACCACAAGTAAGCCAGCAGTCTGAGAACGAAGTGCTCTATTGGGGTGATACGGTACTATGAGGTCTTTGAGATAAGATGGGGCCTGATTATTCAAGACCTTGTATGTGAGGAGAAGGATTTTAAATTCTACTCTGGATTTAACAGGGAGCCAATGAAGAGAAGCCAATATGGGAGAAATCTGCTCTCTCGTTCTAGTCCCTGTCAGTACTCTAGCTGCAGCATTTTGGATCAGCTGAAGGCTTTTCAGGGAGTTTTTAGGACAGCCTGATAATAATGAATTACAGTAGTCCAGCCTAGAAGTAATAAATGCATGGATTAACTTTTCAGCATCAGTCTGAGAAAGGATGTTTCTAATTTTATAAATATTGCACAAATGTAAAAGAGCCGTCCTACATATCTGTTTAATATGTGCATTGAAGTAACTCAGTAAGGATGCTACTGGTCTATAACAGAGTGTGGGATCATTATGACCAAAATGACTAAAACTTTGTGTCCAACATCTTTAAAAGTCCAGAGCTAGCTAGTTTGCCATTTCCAAGAAGCTTGATGCTAGCATTGCTGAGGCAGCACTGATGAAGACAGTGATGAAGAGGCTTGATGGTAGTTTTCTAGCCTTTGGAAAAGCAGACAACGTTTTAGAGGGTTCCAAAACTACAACCTGGATTTCTGATTAGATATCCCTAAAACACCTCAACTAGGAGCCATCCAAGAGGCCTGAACCACTTCAACTGGTGTCTTTTGATGTGGACATGTCAGGACATGACCTGCAGTTCTGTTGTAGATAGTTTTTGTCCTGTGCTTGTCCAGTTTCCTCAAAATGTTAAGGCCACACTACACACCATGCTTATGGAGAGCCGTTTCATTCAAAATTAAATAAATAAATGAATGAATGAATAAACAAATAAATACTGCTATTGATAAATTATTAACAAATATTCCATGAAAAAAATAAATATCCCTATGAAATAAAACAAAATATTTTTAAAAGAAATTTTTTATCGTATTTTATTTTAATTTATTTCAAGATTTTTTTAATTTACATCACAATTTCTTTATTTCTTTATTTATGGTCAGGATTGGTGGAGTGCATCTGCTTCACAGAAACTAGTGTTTTTAGAAAGATCAGAAGCATTCTGCAAAAGGCCGCCAAAAAAATGGCATCAATTCTTTTCTTCTTCTCCTTCTTCTGCTTCTCCTGTTCGATATTTTGCAAGCTAGTTCCTGTTTTACTCCTCTGGGTCGCTGAAGTCTGACCAGCACCGCCCCAAAGATAAAACTCCGCCCCCTCATTTGAATATAAGAACATGAAATAAAAAGAGCTTCAAATGAAAAACGGGGACAAAAAAATAAAAGTCACTGAAATACGTAAAGTAGCTTTACAAAATAAAACTCCATTATGAAATTATTAAATGAATAAATAAATAAATAAATTGTGAAGTAAATAAGTAAATCTTGATGTAAATTAAAATAAAATAAGATAAAAATTTCTTTTAAAAATATGTAGTTTTATTTCAAGGGGATATTTATTTATTTCATGGAATATTTATTAATAATTTATCAATAGCAGTATTTATTTATTTATTTATTAATTCATTTATTTAATTTCGAATGAAACGGCTCTCCATAGATGCTGAGATATGCTGCGTTTTCAGCTAGCAGCTCTCTGGGATTTCAATTCATTTCAATTATTCACATAACCGGTCAAGTCTCCTGTTTTGGCCAGGAAACTCCTGTATTTTACCCAACTTAGTGGCTTTTCAGACCCCTGTAGCGACTTTTGTCCCCCAAAAAGCCACAAATTTAGCAACTTTTTCTGGTGACGTCGCCCACTTTTGTAGAGTTTTGGAGATAGACCGGAAACCTGAAATCCTCCACTGTCGCCGTGTTTTGTGTACATAATGTTATGTTGCTCTGAAAATGGTTGGATGGATGGATGGATGGATGGATGGATGAGGATAGATGGAAAATGGTTGGGTACGAGGACTAAACTGAAAAGGAATGGGAAAGCAGCCAATGTCCAAAGACGAACTTTGACCTTCAAAAAGCTGGAGAACTGCTGCTCGAGACCACTTTAAAAATTACAAGAAAGTCTGGCTGCTTGGAGGTGAGGGGTGACTCAAAACTTCTGCACAGCCCTGTAGATTGGTCCAAATTTACAGTATCTCTCTGCAGCTACAAAGCCATAATATACAGAACATGAAAGTGGCATCAGGCTTTGCATCTAATTATTTACAATAAACCTAAAAAAAGGATGTCAAACAATTTCTTCAAAAATCATCTCTCACAGAAAACTTCAGCTATCATTTTTCTTCCTGCCTCTGTGGTCAAAGCTGCAGCTGAATCCAGCAAACCTCGTCCCTGTTTTCAGTAAAAGCATTCTTAAATAAATCTATCATGGTCACAAACAAGAAGAGAAACCTTATATCAGAACACGAAGCTTAAATCTTATTTAATTTTCCGCCCACGTGATTGGATGCGTGTGCCGGTGTGATGTAACGGAGGTGTCGCAGCCCTACCTGCAGCTCTCAGGTCAGCCTGTAAGTGTGTTAATTAGCATGCTCACTCTGTCATTCTGTTTAATGTCGGCTCATTAACCTGCTTCAGACTGTCTGTTTACCCACACCTTCTGCTGCTCCACTCGCGCTCACTTTGCTCTTCCCTCTGCAGCGCTCTCTTTCAAACTCTTTGTTCCTGGACTTCTTTTCTCTTTGTGTTTCATCCACCCATCTGTCTGCCTCCTTTCTGTTCTCCTCCTCTTTTTCACCGGACTGTCTTATAATGTGAAGTAAAAATACAGCTCTCGGTGCTCACTCCTTCCTCCCGCTGCTCTCTTTGAAACTGCTTTTTGTCTCTTTTCAAACTTCCATCTTCTGCTTTGAGCTGTTCTTCCTCTTCGTGACACTTCCTGCCTTGTAAATCCAGCTTTCTCTTTCTGCTGCTGACTTCAGTGAACTCATTAACACAGTGAAGTCCGTATTCAGTTTCCCCTCCATCAAATATTGACTGAGTCAGTTCACTGGTTAGATTTCCTCCAATAGCTAAAGAAAGCGACTTTCCTGAAATAAAGAAAGGTTCCATGTGAAGGCATAACCTTTAGAAAGATTATGGATGCATGTTTTTTAGTAGGAACCTCCACCATGGAAGCACAATAAACTCATCTAGTAAAATTCATGAGGCAGTTTGCATTTTTGTCTCGGAAAATTTCAAGTTTCATCCATTTCCTGCTGCTTATCTGGATCCTGGGCACGGAGGCAGAGATGCCCACACCTCCCGCTCTCCAGTAACCCCACAAAGATCTTTAGTGGTGTTCCCAAACCATCCGAGTGGCAAAGTTTTTCCTCTGAAATTTTTCAGCTATTTTCCTGTGAACCAGAGTTATTATATTTAACGAAAACGAACAAAATAATGAAAACTGAAATTGAAAAAACGTTGCCGTTAACTGAAATAGATAAAAACTAAACTTCAAAGTAAAAAACGATAACTAACTAAAACTGACCTGTGAGTTTACCAAACTAACTAAAACTAACTGAAATCATAGATATTGTCATTTTTTAAAGCCTCATGCATTGATATGAAATATTTTTCTGCTCTCCGAGTTTAAGCTCGGAGCGCCATCAGGCAGCTGTGTGTATGTGTGTGTGTGTGTGTGTGTGCGCTCACCGCGCTGCTCCTCACAGTAATGCAGCGTCTGCAGAGACAGCAGCAGAGTCCATATGGAGTTTTTTACTATGACAGCACAGAGAGCAGCGAGTGTGTTGTTGTGGATGATGAAAAATGTGCGAACACTCCTCAGTCAGGAAAAAACACCAACATCAAAGTCCAGCTGAGAAGCGCACACAGGGCAGCTACACAAACCGCTCTGATGCTACGAGCTAACCTGGAGCACCTCCGGAGAAACGTGACTACTGTCGGGTCCACGCAGCTGCAACGCTGTGATTAACCTGTTCAGTCCTTGTGCGTTTCCGGCTACTTTATCAGTCAGATAATAACAATCAGGAATAATAATCACAGCATCAATATAAGGACTCACAAATGTCAGCAGATTCCTGGAGGGAGACTGCTGAAACTATCGGGATGGATGTGAGGGAATGAAGAAAGTGAACAAACAGGGACAAATATGTTTGCAGCCAAAAAACTGAGCACAAAGAGCGAGGACCAAAAAACACCAGCACACAACCACAAGGTAATTAACACACAATCCAGCTACACAAGCATAAATGTGGACATGAGGTCGGACACTTCCGTAGGTTGTGTACAGAGGACACAAAGACCCTGAAGTCTAATTAGGAGCGTCTAACCAAGCTAGCTCCAAAACAGAAGCAGCTTCAGGTGGAGAACATCAGGATGCAGCTGGATTTGACCTTTGACCCCTTCAAAGAGTTTGTTTGTGTCAAACACCACATGTAGGTGTTGTTAATCTGCTGCACTGACGCTGAACTTTATTGGAGTTTATTGTAGAGTTTATTGAGTTTTGGAGTTCATATTTTTCTTTGTTTCTCCCTGTTGGTGTTCATGTGTGTCCTTAATGTTACACACATTTAGCATGTAGTGCTGCTGTGTGTGAACAGCTGGTTGTTGAATAGATTTCTTTAAAGGTACCTGATTA